>JAQIXX010005013.1:0-14849 GCA_034700605.1 Willowsia nigromaculata
CCCCCGTCAGTTCCCAACCCTCCCCCGCGACTCCCCCGCAGCTAAGAAACACAAACGACATTGTCGACACGTTAAACGTTCCCTTCCAGAGTAACGGCTTATTTTCGCTTCACAATCTCAACACTACTCCAAAAGTTAACCCACAAAAACGTTTCAAGGGTCAAGAACTTTTTGCTCGAAGATGAAAAGTTCTCTCCACTTTTCCAATTTTATGGCACATACGAATTGTCTAGCTGCGCCTCTAACCAATCAAATGCTTTCGAAAAATTGGCGCGAAATCCTTTTTTCAAACAAAACGTTTTTCTGCTTCAAATTTTCTACCGTTTGAAATCTATGAATGTTGCATAGTTGAATGTTGCTTAATGCAACTTTCTTCTTGCTGCATGAGTTCGCAATTCGCAACATCTTCACTTCACTTCAGCTCGTCAACTCAGCTCTCTCGCGTTTCTCGGTGTGCATTAGCAGAATAGGAGGAAAAAGGAAGCGCAGAATTCTCCGCTCATCTTCTACTCCTTTCACTTCTGGAAGACTTGTGTCACTGGTCAGTTGGGCTTCAAAAAGTTAATTAGTTTTCTTAATTAGTGATTATTGTCAATTTGATTCCAATTTGTCAGGGAAGACATCCAGGAGTAGTTGAGTTTATCAGTTAATTATCTTTTTAGTGTGATTGAAGTGCGCTTTTAAATAGTAACGAGATGGATAACGAGAGGGAAGCTGTTTCCATTGGGGTAATTAACTAATTACATCTCTACTAAAATCATATTTAAGGACATTGATTAGAAGTAGAGCTATGGGAAAGATAATTAGTGTAATTTTGTGTGGTTTTTTTTGGTTTTCAATCAGAATGAGCAGTCATTAATCAATGTGGAGAAGAAAACGTTGACCTGGACCATTAAAAACTTTGACTTGGTTCGCAAATGCACTTATTCCATCAGGAAGGAGAAGTTCCCGTTTGAAGCTGGACATTCCATCGCCTTGGGATCGGAGTGGTGTCTTTACTTGAAGGTGGACGAGTTCGAGGAGGTGGAATATGTTTCCATTTTCCTGGAGCTCAACAAGTGGCCAGTGGATGTGAAGGAGGTCTATGGTTGTGTTCAAATGACCATCATGAAGAAGACTGATGGACATTACTTGCAAATGGGAAATCTTCGTCCAGGTAGGTTCTTAACATCATGAAATAATATTCTTTGTTGGTAGGGTCCTCCCCCATCAACTAATCAATGATAGTTGTCATGCAATCATTATTAAATTCTTTTTATTTGATGTGTGTATGCGTAGGAGGCATGAAGGAATTCACGACAAAAAACTGGGGCTACCGCTATGTCATGCAGAAGGATGCGGAAAGGGAAGATTTGCCGCTTATTGATGGAGACTTAGTGGTCAAGTGGGAATTACATCTTTACGCTCCTGGACCACCACTGACTAAGATTACTGCAGGAAATGGGGCGGATTTCGTGGAACCAGAATTCAAAGAAAAATTCATTGATAAGCTGCAATCAGATTATGTCGCGCTTTTGAACAACTCTCCATCCCAGATCCCAGATTCAAAGGTGAAGGTAAAGATTGTTTCCAAGGACGGAGGGGAGTTTGGTGTTCTCGGAACCATTCTTTCAGGTAAGCATCGCATTGATAATTATTGAACACTTCAAGTATCCAGTTTAGGGGAGGGTCTGCAAATAATTTGCTAGAAATAATAATTTGAACTGTATTTCATCATTTTTTTGACTGTAGTGAGGAGCCCTGTGTTCGACAAGATGCTCACGACAAACACGCAGGAAGCCGAGGCGACTGGAATCATCCAAATGACTGATCTCTCTTCCAAAACTGTTTCTGTTTTGATTCACTTCATTAACACTGGCACACTTCGTAAGGACTGGTCCAGCCCTGATGTCATCGTCCAGCTTGTTTACGCTGCAGACAAGTACGAACTGAAGGATCTCATCGAATTTCTTGAGAATAAGGTGTGCTCCAAAGAAACTGTTCCAAACTCCGAAGCGACCCTGTCTAACCAGCATGGTGAGTATGAGGAAGGTGGAAAAGGATATCTTGGACTGGATGAAGAAACTAGTTTCCAGTTATGATGACATCATATCAATTGTCGAAGATGTCTCTGAGTACCTTGTGGGCTTAGTTTAATGTCTCAACTCACCCCAGACTTTTTTGCTATGCCGACTAATTTCTATAGTATTCTGTTTCTCTTCGAGTTTCATTTTCATTTATCACTACAATATTGTCAGATTAATTATTAATCACTTATTTTTAAGAGTACCAGAGCAAGGGAGACTTCTACTTATTCACCATTATGTGTTATGCACATGCATTTAGAAAATAGTACAATGTACGTTTAGTTTAAAATGCAGTTAGTAATGCTAACCTTTTGTTTTAAACATGAACTCATTTTTTTCATTTGAAAATGAAAGCAGTGAATAAGAAATGAGAATTACTTACGATTATCTTAAAAGTGTGAAGTTAAAACGAGAAAAATGTTAGTTATGATTGATAGATTGATTGGTTTGTGATTGGTTTATTGATTGATGTTTTGTTCAACGGATTTATTTACATGATTCTATATTATCTATTCATATTTTAGATTTTTCTTTTAAAGTTTAATTATCGATTTGAGTAAAAATTCATGTGAATTTTGTATTTATTTTATCTGTAAAGAAAAAATGTGTTACATAATAAAATCTTAAAATGCAGAAAAATGAAACGGAATAACTATGAAATTAATTTTGAAGGCTAGGTTAGTTGTTTCTTTCACGTACGTCATCTCTGTCAGCGTCTAAAAGTACAAAAAATATCGAAAACTGTTAATTTATTAAATCCTAAGTCACATCACACAAGCATGATTATTTATTCATTATTACAAGGTTTATTTGTACTTGGAGTTGGAGATACTTACCAAATTTTCATTTTCTCGGCCGAAAATGATGCAAAACATGGAGTCTGAGTCTACGAGTTTTGGTTGACATGTTGGAAGTGATTGATGATGAACTAATCTACAAATGGGTTCAGTTATTTAACTGCTGACTCTTTCAGGAAGGCTGGAAGGTGATTCATTGGACTCATTGTTAGGCAATCCATCTTGTTTTCTCTTCAGTTTACTCACATGCTCCAAACTTTTCATAAGATTAAATAGTTGAGATGGACGTAATAAGCTGGATTTTGCAGATGATGGTTTATCGATATTTCTGGTAATAAGAGTATCATTTGCTTCTACTGCTGCTGTAATATCTTCCGCTTTTGGAGTGGAATTCGTAGCGGTGCTCACGGTATTTTTGGAACTCGAAACCTTCTCATCTTCAATAGCATTATTCTCACTACCTGTATTACGGTTGACAGGTGCCCGGATAGATTTTAGTAACGCACCTGCCCTTGCTTTCATTGCTGAGCTCTTCTGGCTTATCATCTTAATATTTTTCTTTGTATGGCCCTTGACTTCTTTTGAATCTTCATGATGCAGTTTCTTATGCCAGTGTAGATTTCCCCGAAATCTTGTCACGTATTTACATTTATCACACTTGCAAGTTGGATACTTGCCTTGATGAACTATATTTCGATGAGTGGAAAGATCTCGGGTATCAGGAAAGTCTTGGAAGCACTGCTCGCATTGATAAGGTCTTTCACCAGTATGGCGATTAATATGCATATGCATGTAGTTTAATTTAGTTAAAACTTTTGAACAAAATATGCACTCAAATTTCCTTGATGGACTTGCTATTTCTTTCCGAGTTTTCCTCGAAGGTTTTCTTTTAGCCATTTTGCAGCACTAAATATTTCTTTCGTTAGTTCGAAAATTTTAATGCTACTAGCAAATGAAACAAAGTTATTTGCTCTGAGTATCTGAAATTCGGATAACTGATAACCAGCAAATTGGCTTTGATAAACGCATAACATGATATGTCGCTTCAGAATATAATGTATTATGAGCTGTTAAGAATCAAGTAGTAAATTATAAAGCATGCTCTCACACTCAAATATTTTGAAATAAGATGCACGTTGAAATATGCAGCACCTAATTTGGAACTAGCAGCCTTTTTAAGAAGTAAACGGATATTTATCCCTAAAAAGACCTAATCCCAGCATGATTAAAGTCCAAAATCACCATGTAATTTTTTCTGTGTAGGAAGGTTGACTGGAATTCTGTGATGTACCTATGTTATGTATAACATGCGCATATTATACATATCATGTAGGTACTTTTTGTAAAAGTTTACCCTATTCCAACCAAAAGGAAAGGGTTTTTTAATTGTTAAAGGATTACACGTTTTGCATGAAATACTAACGACTCCAAGTGGGATTTTCCATTTCTTGAAACGAGAGCATAGTAGTAAATGCTTTATTTGGGAGAAAAATAGCATAAAATATTCTTGTACGTCTGCATATAATTTAAGAATTTGAAGAGGACATTTTAATGCAAAGAAGAGAGGATTTTCACAATATAAGAAAACTTACTCCTTTTGGCTTTTGCTAACTATGCATTTTTTTAAAAACATTTATTTAGTTCCTTTGAGATTTGAATTGCTACTGTTGATGCGTCTAATTTTCTTGGTGCCAGCCTACAAATGACTGTGGTGCTGTAAGAGACAAGCATTTATTACAGTAATAGAAAATGTCCATAAGGGCTCTTTCTCTGTGGAAAAGTCTATATTTATTTCCCATGTAATTATGTACACTATATGCTATCTTCCATGCAATTCTGGTTTTCCAAGTGCTATCTTCTCTATTGAATAATGAACGCGAATACCGATAAAGAATAATGAATAACGTTCCGATTGCCGGAATACACATTAATTAACAAATGAATCTTTGAAAAGTATCTCAAACTTCCTGAATTTGTCGTAAGACTAGCTTGTTTAGGGCTGATTGAATAAATTACAAGTATCCAAGAGCTTAATACAAAAATTAATACCAGCAATTAGTAGTAATTACCTAAAATATTGTGAAGTTTATTTTATGTGTTTAAATTTATGCGATCACATTAATTGGGATTTTAAAGACAAGCAATATTTTAGTCGGTTTATTTACATGAAGCGAAGCATTGGCATTTTACTGCATAATGCAAAGTCCATTATATTCCAAGACCGAGACATCCAAGGTACCTTTCTGTCTTGTATTAACTGAACTAATCTTCAATTATAGCATTCAAAAATAGAACACAAAATGACCATGACTTACCAAACAACATGATTTATTTATGAAATTTGAAATTACTTGCATTCGTACTATACTCCAGCATATGATAGGGACTTTTTTATGAGCTTCAATGAATTAAATAGTTTGTTAACTTGCTAACTGGTGAATGGAACTTTAGAAACTCCAACGACAGACGTTTCAATATATTTGAGGAGATATTGGAAATAATTTTGTACTTGAACAACAGAAAAACAAAAGCGAAGACAGCCAAAGTTATTCTTACTATTAATATTCTTGAATGAACATATATCGACACTGATATTAGGATTATAGTTTTAAAATTTTATTTAAAAGCTTATACCAGTCAATACATATTGTTTTGATTGTAAAAAAAAATCAAAATGTAAATAAAACAAATGATAAAATACATTGTGTACGTAGTGTATCTATTTCAACAAAACAGAAACTCTAAATTTTCCTAAAATGAAACATTTTTTTCTACAGACTTAACAGCAATTATTATCCTGCAACTAATATTTAAATTACTGTAATGTAAGTAATGATATCACATACTTTTTGTTGCTAAGACAACAAAACCTGTTAAAAAAGACTTTACAAGTTTAGCATTCAAATGCTACACCAAAAAATATATATCAAGCGATGCTTTTAATTCAATACAATCAATTATTTTAAATCATCACTTGCAATTACTAACATTTTCTGAAGTTACAAACCTATTTCACAAGCTGTCACTAATTATTTTTTTAGCTTCTTTCTAGTAGTCTGAACATTTTTAATTTCTTGTTTTCTGTTCCAAATTTCCCAGTCATGTCTAGTGCAAGCCCATATCGGAACATCTTTTTCTTCCTGTTCATAACTACGGAATGTCCTCAATTTCCGAAATATTGGATTCCAGCGGACGGCTAGTGTATCCCAAAAACTGAATCTGCTGCTGCTTTTCAATTTCACGTGCCACCTCTGAGAATCTGTAGCGAAATCTGATGTGTACATTCAGTTCTTCCAGTGTCTTTTTTAGCGGTAGTATAAAATCCAATGAGCAGAACTCAGTTAGAACGACAGAAAGACTCTTCAGCCTAGGAAGTCTTAAGCGAAATGAGGAACAGTTTTCCATAATTTTCATTTGATAGACTGTCGTTCTTGCAATCGGAAGCTTTAGATTAAGAGCAGTCAACGTTCTCCCCCATTTAGTCTCAATCAGAGCAAATACATCTGCCCACGGTATGTCATCCATTTTATCATGAAAAACTAATGATAATTCCGTTAAATTCCATTTCATACTAAGTTTTTCCAACCTCTTGAGATCTTCACGTGTTTCGACTGTAACAGCAAGAGCTTTCAATTTTGGATGTGGGCAAGAAAACTCATGAAAGGTGTCCATAAAATAATTATTATACTTTTGAAATTCAAGTTTAGTCACATGTGAATTGCTTCGTTCTAACATGTCTTGAGCACAAGGTGGCATTCTCCGTAGACTTAGGAACTCTAAGCGCTCCAGCTTTGGAAAACTAAATGCTTTTAAAGTTTTCTGTGATAATGGTCGCTCAAACGAAGAACAGGCTGATTCAACCCTTAGTCCCTTCAAATTAGAAATATATGGAAACAGATATTGCAACAGAGACATGCAGGCTTTGCCAGGCAGACTTATAAATCCAATTTCGAGGTCAAGGTACCAAATATAGTGACCGTAACATGTAAGAAACGTGGAAATGAGCTGCCATTGCGCTGAATTTTCCTTCCAATCTTCATAATCAATACTTAAGAAAACTTTTCTGCTTAAAAAGGGATTTCTACCATTTTCGTCATTTACAAAGCCATTGATACGCCCATGAGTATTATGAAAATGGAAAAGAAATTTTTCTATTGACCACCTAGATAAATCTGGCCATTGTGTGGTTCTGCTGATAATGCACTTGCTTCGCTCTTCTGTGTCAAAATGACTTGGATGATGTTGATAAAAATCTTCTACGGATTTGTTCCAATCTTTGCATACCAAACGTAGTTTCAGAATAGAGTATTGACGAAAAATGTTTAGTCTATTGCAATTCACTCTCACACGGTTTTGGTTGGGATTGAAGGATTCGTCGCGTCCCTTTCTTTTGATAAAGTTTTCGTGATATTTGTTTCCAAGTATTTTCCAAACGTGTGGAAAAAGAAAGTTGGTCCGTTTTGGGAGGAGAAGATCCCTAAAGTACAATGACGCGTTGCTCACGTTTTCGAGATCACTTGACTGTGAGCAGTTATCCAAAATGTTGATCCAAATCTGAAAAAAGCAACAATGACAAAATAAGTATTTTAAAGAATGGCCTGAGCTGTACATTCATTTTTAATAAGTTAGTTGCGTCTCTACCTCTTCTGGGAAGATATGCAATAAGCGTTCATAGTCTCCAACATAATCGGAACTGTCAGCCAAAATTTTGCTATTGGGTTTGCTTTTCGCTGAACTCTTGATTGTTTTTATTTGGAATATCTCCGTTTTCTTTCGAACCCTTTTGGACCTTCTGGAATCAGCTATTAGATCCTCAGATGACGATTGAGGATTGTCATCGTTACTGGTGACTTTGGCGCTTGGCTTGTCAATAGTTGGTTTACTTAATCTCTGACGCTTCCTTTGAATTTTTCGAGGCATTTTAATTATTTTACATGTATTGTTTTGTGAGATGAAAATCGTGTTTCAGCTAACGAACACGCATAACCAGAACCAGATTATTATGTAAGATAATGTTTCACTACAAATTACTAATTAAAATTAAACTCGCATTCTAAAAGACTGTTTTCAAACAAAAAATACAAATTTTGCTCTCAAATAAATCTCCTTTAAACTTTAAATATTTATATAGGCCGAGGGAAAGCTAATATCTTTGTGCACTATTATTGTTTAGTTGGTTGAAGATTAAAGAAAAACTGAACACTCAAGCACTTCTAACAAACGGCCAATTTTTACATGGATTGTTTGTAAATTATCAGAGGACACTGCACACGTAAAATTGCCTCTTTCCATATGTACTGTAAATACATATACCACGATGCAAACAAAAATATGACATGCTATTCTTTCTTTATTCTCGCTAAAGAAAGCATGTGGGTAGATGACAGGGTGGCGGATAAGATGATGTTATTGAAAATAAGGACCTGAAAATCTCCCCAACAGTATGCGTTTTTAATTCCCTTAGCTCCGCCTTCGTTTACATGGGAAAGTATAAGAAGTGCATGGACAGTTATGGCAAATGAATTCGTTAAATTTTTATGCATAAAACAATAAAACTACTACTCGTTTCTGTGAAAAAGTTCTTTTGTAGTATCATTGACTGTATTGGTGACTTAAAATTTAAAAAAGGTTAAAACATTAATTTGTGCAACAAAAGTCTTTAGGTTTTAAGGTAAAATCACGTGGGAATGGTATAATCCTTCTTAACTTTTTCTCGAATACTTAACACAACACTGCAATAAAATGGAACTTTTGCCTGCCTGCCTAACTGTTCGTCAACAAAAAACTGTAATGCATGAATTGCTTTACTGGAATTATTGGTTTATAGATTTTTTGAGTCCTAATCCTAATAGTGAACCCTTCTGATGACTAGCAACGTTTCTTCCCTCTTTTAAAAGGGGTTGGATTTCATGAGCATTTTCCAAATTTCAATATATTTCAAAAGTGTTTGCTGAATATTTATTTCTCATGATGCATTCCTTCTATTTAAGAAGGATGATCAAAGCAATGCCGTTGTGCTTCATATTAGTTAAGACTTCGTTTATGGACAATGGCATGTTATGTTGGTAGAAAATGCTACCGTAATTTTTCTCATCGTGATTTATCACATCACCAGCAAGTTGTTATCAATGGACAATTAGGTATGCATGTTTTCAGCAAAGGAAACATTCTAAGTTTAAGGGACATTGAACATTGTATGCAAAAACTACTTTATTAAATTTGGGATTTAATTAATTGCGTCTTACAATGATTACAGAAAAAATAAAATATATACCTATGACAGAAACACTCAAAATGGTAAAACTGCACAATGATGCATAGTAAAATCCTAAATATCAGAGATATGATAAACTAAATTAACTACACTTTTATATTAAAAGTAATTTGAAAATAATTCATACAAAACTTAAGCCGATACAAAGTTTGTGATTTGATGTTGTTTTACAAATATTACCCTAATAAAGACACATATTATAGACATAACTGATGCTTTTTAGATTGTTTTTTTCATCAATGGCAACGCATAAGGTATATTTAAAATTTAAGTGTCAATTCATCAGTAACATGTAGATGCCGTAAAATCTCAAATAGACCTCCCGACGTTTAGCAACGAAAAAGTCGGCGAAGTACTATAGACTATAGACGCCTCCCCATATTACGTGCCTCCACTCCTAATAGACGCCTCATTTATTTTCCTTACTTTCCTTTCTTTTATTAAATTACCTGATGGAAAACAGTGCGTTTGAGTGAATAAACAACACAATATTTGGTCTCTTTTGCCTTGGATGTGTTTTTTAACGCAGGAAAAGTATATTTATGCCTACTAACCTTGGATTTGATCATATATGTATGCATTAAGATTAAGATATCCTTTAAAACTTCGGAACAAAAAGCCAACGGAGTAATTTAGTCGCCTCCCTCCATTACGCTCCTCTCCCTAATAAACCCCCCGGCGTCTACAGTTTAAAAAATCGGCGATGTAAATAGACGCCTAGGCGTTTATATGAGATTTTACGGTATACACCTTTCAAGCGTTTGACTTTCTGCTTCTACCAAATAAGAAATTAAAAATTTTCATTGTGGTTACCTTGAATCACGGTTACCTCCTTGAATATTTTAACAAAATTTGCCAAAATCAAATACACCACTCATAAAAATTAAAAGTTTTCTGTTTTAACTTCTGTCTCAAAAAGTAAGTGGGCTCAACATACAGCCCATTTAAGCGACAATTCAGTTTATAGCGTGACAACCAAGCTCAAGGCTCAAGCTATCCATTAATCATCTGATGTCGTGAGATATTATGATAACCTTTATAGATCACATATCACAATTATAATTTTCGCTACATGAATTATTCAGGGCACATTTTACCAGTAACATAATATACATATTCTAGATACCAGCTCATCTCACACTGTAAAAGTTTCAAAACCATATTTCAAACCATATTTCTCATGATCTCACACTTAACATTTACCAAATCTTAAAAAAAATTGACAAATGAAAGATTAAACGATCAAAAGCGATCAAGTTGTAACACTAAACTAATGACAATATAGAATATGTATCATGAATATTATTATAAAATTTTACTTTTTGGAAAATATACATCACTCTTAAACATCTAACTAATTATATAAAGTTATAAACAAGAAAATTCAAAACATGATAAAAAGAATGATAAAAATTTACTGTATGCCTATAATTTACCTATTTCTATGAGAAAACAATGCTAAATACCCATCGTTCACTTAAACGCCCCTCATCATCATGGTTTTATGTATCATTTAGGATATCGAAGGGCAACTTTTGCAATTTAATTTTTGAAGTCAACACCCAGCTCACATGACCAATTAGCAACTAGTTGCCGTTGACATTCTATAAAATAAGCATCAATAGCTTAAAATCATTAATTAGCATATCTTTTCAAAAGTTGCAAGTCTATTAAGCTCTCTTTTTTCGCTGTTGTTTTGTATTTTCAGTAATTTTCTCTTTTTCTTTGCCACATTTCCATAGTTCCCAGTCGTGTCTCGTATAAGACCTGGTTGGAATGTCTTTTTCTTCCTGCTCATAACTACGGAATACCCTCAATTTTTTAAATATATTCCAAATATTAGATTCCAAGGGACGACTCGTATATCCCAAAAATTCAATCTGTTGTTTTCTTTCAATTTCACATGCTAAATTGGAGAATCTGTGGCGAAATTGAATGTGTATATTCAGCTCTTCTAATGTCTTATTTAATGGTAATATAAAATCCAATGTGGTGAATTCAGGGAGAACAACAGTTAAACTTTTAAGCTGAGGAAGCCTCAACTGGAAGTATGAACATTCTTCCATAATTTTTGTCTTGTTTAATGTCTCCTTTGCAATTGGAAGTTTTAAATTAAGGCTAGTCAATGTTTTCGCCCATTTATTCTCAATCAGAGCAAATACATCTGCCCATGATATGTCATTACTGCTGTCAATGCAATTTAACGCGAATGCTGTTAACTTCCACTTCATACTAAATAGATTCAATCTTTTAAAATCATCACTTCTATCAACTGTTACAGCAAGAGATCTCAATTTCGGATGTGGACAAGAAAATTCATGAAATACTCCAGACAAATAATAATAATTGTATCTCTGAAATTCAAGTTTTGCAACATGCGAATTTTTCCGTTCCAGCATGTCTTGAGCAAAATAAGGAATTTTACATATACTCAGAAACTGCAAGTATTTAAACTTTGGGAAACAAAATGTTTTTAAGGTTTCTGGTGATAATGGAGGATCCCAATATCCATAATCGGAGTCAACCCTTAGCCCCTTCAGATAAGTAAAATAGGAAAACAGATATTGCAGCAGAGACATGTATAATTCACCAGTCATACTGATATTATCAATTTTCAGGTCAAGGTACCAAATATGATGACCATAACTACAAAGAAATATTTTCATGAGTTGCCATTTTGCTGGTTCCTGTTCACGATCTCTAAGACGAACAGTTAGGGAAACTTTTCTGCTCAAGAAAGGATTCTTGGTGATACTACGATTTCTAAAAGAATCCGTCTGCCCATGAGTATTTCGAAAATGTGGAAGAAATTTGTCCATAGACCACCTACATAAATCTGGCCATTTTGTGGTTCTTCCTACGACACACTTTCTTTGATCCTGTGTGTCAAAATGACTTGGATGATATTGGTAAAAATCTTGTATGGACTTGTTCCAATCTTTACAAACTAAACGTAATTTCAGAATAGGGTATTGACGAAAAATATTTTTACGATCGACAATCAATTGCACACGATTTTTGTTAGGATTGAAAGACTCGTCATGGCCTTTTAAACGGCCGTAGTCTTCGTGATATTTGTTCCCAAGAATTTTCCAAACGTTTGGAAACAGAAAGTTGACCCGTTGCGGGAGAAGTAAATCCCGGAAGTACAATGAAGCGTTACTCAGGTTTTCCAGGTCAGTCGGTTCTGCACATTTCTCTAGTATAATCATCCAAATCTGAAGAAATAAAACAAACATGAAAAAAATTTATCGTTACATTTAAGTAACTTGTTTCGTAAGAAATTTTCCTACCTCTTCTGGAAAAATGCATTTTAAGTGGAACTCATCTGTGACCTCGTTACTGGATATGTTCGCTGGAGCTTTTTTGTTGGATCGGCTTTTCGTGGAACGCTTTATAAAAGTAACTTGGAATGGTTCCGTATTCTTTCGTTGTCTTTTGGACCTCCTGAGATCAATTTTTGATTCCAGTGAAGACGATTGAGAAGGAGGATCGGTTTCAGTAGTAATATTAGTGCATTTTGCCCTTAACTTGCTAGCACGTGGTAGCGACTTTCTTACTGCTTGTCGCTTTTTTCGACTTTTGGAAGGCATTTTAATCAATTTTCAACGCATAAACTGTTTTATAAAGATATCTCCCTCAGAATAACTTGACATTTAAACAAAATGAACCATTTTGAATGGCATTGCACTGAATTTAAGTAAAAACCGAAAGTACAAACCTAAAGTAGGTATGGGTATAGATGGTGTTGGAGCGAATAAATATAAATTCGCTGATACTATTAATTAATTACTAATTATTTTTCAGTTCTAAAAAGCTAAATTTAAAGTATGCCTTTCTTAAGAAGCATTTACAGTACCCTTCAGATGTAAACAAAAATACGTTTTACTTTAGCTCAAGAAAACATAAAATGTATGTACATACATATATGCCTACATGCATGGTATTGTTTGAAATAAGGACCTGAAAAATATCACCAGTCTGAACAGTATGTCTTTCATTTTCACTCTTTTAGCTCCACCTAGATTTCCCAATGCATTCTGAAATAACACAATGAGTAGATATTTGGGAGAGAGAAAAACATTTTGGGATTGATGTGGATTTGGGTCATTTTGTTGACTTCCATTGTTAGTAGCAATTTCCTTGAAGGGTAGCAACAAAGTGAACGCGTAAAATCAGTACATAGTTTCATGCAATGTGAACAAACGAAAAACATACAGACTAAAACATTGACTGCAAAATTTACATTGTTAGTATAGCATTCTTAAGCAGTACGGTAGTTCACACCTTTAAATCACATTGATTTTCTTAATGCTGTATGTCCTGTATAATTTTTACATGTAAATAATTATGTGTGGGTGAGTCTTGAGTGTTTAACTCTTGCTGTGAAATCTGGAAAAGTTGGCATAGAGAAGGATTTTAGTTTGCATGCAGGACGCAAGGTTGACAATAAAACTATAAGGTTCCCATATTATTCGGAAGGCATAATGGTGGTGTTTATTACTATAGGAAAGAAAGGTTTATCTTTTTATCATAATGGTTTTACATCTAACAACTGACAACTGGCTAAGCATATAAACCCTTAAAATTTTCAAGTATATCGTTTGAAAAACAAAGTATTTCCTCTGATTGCTGCTAGAGTATCAAATAGATCACGATTTCTCGTAGTTTTTAATATTTATATCATGTAGAATTCTCAAATGTAGATTTTGTTAATGAAATGTTTTCATACTAAACACATAATCAGTTCTCCGTTACATATTTGGCTTTTGTAAATGGGCCTGCTTGCATTTATAATAATGGGCTACGACTCAAAAAGCTATTGAAATGCTGATAAAATTTAATACATGAGATTAACAATAAATGCTGAGAAAGCTTTAAAAATTCAAACAAAACATTACTATTTCTCGATTTTTAATCTTATATAAACATTTGAAAATAATATCACAAAAATGTTTTCAAATGAGTTCCATTGTTTGATGTCATGTCTTTCTTGTAAGCTTTGGTCCAGATGAGAATGCTGATGACAAATTAGCAATTCTACTTTCCTATAAAATAAAACTGCAAAAATTATAAGTTATTAATCATATACACAACTGATTTCGTTTCAGGTAATCATTTTATACTTCATTTTATTTCACTGTAGTTCAAATAAATTACCAAGTTAAGAAATTCAGCCTCCACAGTCTAATTCAAAACCAGACTTCCTTAATATATGACCAGAATCTTTATCCTTGTGTTTCCAAAGGCTATTCATTTTGCTATCTGTACCATTTTCCAGAATCCTTCCACGATATTGTTACAATCATGAGCTTAGAAGGCCTTCCAACCCTTAGATTCTTTACATCCCTCCCATTTGCGGCTCACGTCTCTGTAATAAGTTTTTTTTGTGTCATTAAAATTGATATTTAGTTTTTAAATCTTGTGAAAACTGATTACATTGAAGTAGCGCTCTGAATCTGAAGTGATCATTTTTTGGAGTTTTGGCTCACATTTACAACTGAAGGCTTAAGAACACCAATTGCATTTATGTAAATAGTTTAGTACCTGTGTGCGCAGTTAAATGTGTCTTTAAACCACTTGTTTATTACGAGTTTTGAGCACTGATCACTTTTCCGTCTTAAATCAGGTGTATATTATTAAATGAACATGTAGCTTTTGTAGTTGGTGAGGAGTGTTATGGCCAAGTTTTTAGTTGAACTCCCTGATTAT
>JAQIXX010005014.1:0-14845 GCA_034700605.1 Willowsia nigromaculata
GATTTAACGCAGTCCCTCTCAGATGCGAATTTCATTTTTTCGCAGCCCCTATAATTTGAGCGGATACGGTAATTATGGTATTGCAGGTACTCGAGAACATTTTCAAATATCTGAGCTACAAGGATCTGAAAGCTTGCCGAGATGTGGGAAATTGCATTTGGCTTAGAAACTCGAAAAAGGCTTGGTGGTCTCGAACAAAAGTGGTGTTTAGGAATGACGGTAGTTCAGAAGACAAAATAAGGGATTACCCTAATGAAACGGCAATTACATCCAACGCAAAAAATTACGAATTCTGTAGTTATGAACGAATGCCAAGAATCTTTTGGAACAGTGTTGGGCGTTCCATTAGGTACTTCGCAGTCCCAGTTGGCTACCACGACCTCTCCGAAATTATTTGTACTCATTGTCCCAATGTGGAAGAATTGCATATTGGCAGAATCTACTATAGTAAGCATTTCGACCCGGGTCATCTAAAAACGCATGAGCCTCAGTTCGGACAGCAAACGAATTTAAAAACATTAGTATTTGGACAAGACTCTGGTAAAGTACCATGGAAGGAATTTCTACTTCAGTTTCCAAATTTGCAGGTACCGTTTGTATGCCCATCTTATCATTTCTTTTTGGCCAACACTGCATTGGGATGACTAACATTTAGTAATTTTGTGGTTTAGACTTTGAAAGGACACATAAAAGACGAAAAAATTTACAAAGCGATTTCAAGCATTCGTCAAGACGACCGGAACGTGCTGAAACTACAAGACATTAAGTTAAATGCTGTATATCCTTTTGCTAACCGCAACAAAACTGCTCGCCTTGTGTTTTTGGATCCCAACCTCTCACTTGAAAATATAACCATTACATTTGAAACATGTACTGAGAAAACCCTAGAGGATATTTTGAACCTGCATGCTAATTCCTTAAAACAATTATCTGTTTCAAGGGATGGTTTCAGGTATATGGAAGTGGCAATGAAGAAAATTTGTGTTCGTAAGCCCCTTGAAAAATTGGAAGAGGTGACACTTCGCAACTCTTTCTTTACTGTGGGATTTTTTAAGTACATTCCAAATGTGAGAAAAATTGAGCTGAGTTACGAAGAAGCCTCCATAAATTTGCTACAAACGACTGAACCTAATTTTACGATCACCACGTGTCAAGAGTTAACGCTAAATATCTCAAAAAAAAGACAAAGAGGAAAGAAACCGAACTCGGATTTTACATTTTTTGTCAACATGTTCCCCAATATGGAGGTATTTAAAACCATTGAGCTCAACAACTCGGAATTTTCGATGATTTGTGAACGCTGGACGAAGCTCAGAAGTTTGGAGACTTTCGAATCCAGTGAAATTAATGAAGTTGGGTTGTTGGGATATGATCCTGACTCACCGGCTCCAATCGCAGCTCGTAGACCTAATATAACAAACTTGAAATGTAAAAATTTACATTGATTTTAGAGAAATTTTGCAATTGTGGAGTATAAACTAACTGATTTACTTGGTTTTGGTTGAGTGCAGATCTACAATCCATTACCATCAAATGTGCAAAGTTTTCCTATCCTAGAATCAAAAATGGCAGAATCATTCTCAAGGAACTGGAGGGTCTTCAACATCTCAAAAAAATTAAGTTTGAGTATTGTCGGGTAAAGAACCTTACAAAAATATTGATACACTATATTGCTGAACATTTCTGATGATCAATACACTATTTCTGGCCTACCACTTTTAGTTACTAGAAGCAGACGCCTGGGAAGAAATCTATGCGAAATACTCTGGACCCTAGACGCTAGGGATGCATGACTTGCAACGGAAACAATATTCCAGAATTTGATTAATTTTAATTAATCAATTGGTTTTAATTGATTCCCTATTTTAACTTTTTGTACTTTTCTACCAATTGTATACAAATTGTGTATACATTTAATATAATGAGGTGGGTTTTTCTTTAGTAGATTAATTTTTCAGTATCTCATTTTTCAGCTGACATACCTCTAGGAAAAGTGAGTCTCATCGGATCTGTGTCATCTTTTCGTTATCTAACTTATCCATGTAATAATAATGTATTATCATAATTAAAACCTAGTTTGTGGATAATCAAAACTCATAGGTTTTCACTCGTACAATTTACCTCGCTATTTGTAAGCAAGCCAAACTCAAAACTTATCGTTCTTGAAGATAGGAAGTAGCAAGAAATTATGCTCATTTCAATTTCACAAAACAATTCAATTTCATTATTTTATTTGAAGCACACATTGCCAAAAGAGAAAAAACGAAATCTTTAATCTCAATTTAGCACGGGAATTTATGGCAGCATCTTCTCAACGATTAACAGAAGCTAATTACTACCAAATATTTAAAGTTGGATCACAAAAGTTTTATAGAAATCCGGCTCATCCGATCAATTCGGAATGAAACAAAAGATGATGAATGATGATTATCGTCGGCTAAGCAAATATCAGATGGGAAGTATTTGGAGAACACTCAAGACTTGTTATTGGGGCATTTTGATGAAAGTGGAATGCACTTGTTGCTGGCCAGAGGAACGGTTGGGTATGATTTTGGTCGACAAAGTGCACGAAGCATTCACTTGTAATGCTATGATTTTTGCTTGACTCTCAGCTGTGAAGCACGTGTAAAAATAGATGAGCATTTTTTATACGGAATGAAAAATTTGTTTTAATAATGTAATGATAGGAATAACGGTATTTCTAATCGTATTAACAATAGACTTTTAAAGTGAAACTGTAATATGAACAATGCTTATATTGCCGATTTAGATGGTCCCGGTCCACAACCAATACTACTCGAATTATTATAATTAAGTATCTTTATAAAAGTGGCAATGATAATTGTAGGCCTTTCGTTATTGAAAGTGGAATCGTAATTTTTGTGATTGAAATATTTTCAAAATGTATATGGAGAAATTATGGTTGTATGTAGGCAGTTCCTAAAACATTTGACGTTGTACCTACTTATCCACATCCATTTTAATGTCCAATTTCGGTGAGTATGAAGACTGAAAATAATTTTAACATTTCCCACGTGACTTTACATTTAGTTGTTCCTTTCCGTCCATCACTATGCTACAGCTCAACTAATCATTTGCAGTAGGAACAAAGGATACGTATGTGTTCGTAGGTCATTCGTTCGTCCAGTTTCATTTTTTCCTTGCTAAACTTCCAACAAAATTCTCGACGTGACTTGAGATCTTTGTATCCCAAATGCTTGAAAATGTTTTGAAGCACCTGCGAGCAATTAGAGCACACAGCGTCCTGTTAATTATTTGACGCCAGTGATGGAAGCATATGGTGTTGGAAAGGAGTCAGTCCATCGTATCATGAGTATCCAGTCCACATCAAAAATAGAACCAGAGAAAATTTTCATCATAACTTGGTATATTTGAACCACGACACTAAATTTTAAAAAGCTTGAAATTGTTTTTATTCCTCTGCCCTCTAAGCTTACGAAACCGTCCTTATCTTCGAAATAAATAGTGGAAATTGAAAGGGAAAAAAGTAATAACAAAATAAAGAATAATTTAAAAGAATTGATGATATAATGAAGGTTTAGGTGACTTTTCCAAATATTTCTTCAAAATCTCCTTCCAGATTTGATTTTTTCCTGCAAGCTAATAAAAATAGATAAAATAAGTATAATCGTTTAGAGATGATACAAAATTTAACATACATTTGTAAGAGAATGAATTACCTTGCGGTCCATGAGCTCAAACGTTCTGAGATGAGGAATCTTCCTCAGTTCATTGAGAAGAATTCTGCCAACTTTCTTGGTAGCTGTCATCTCCCTCTTGTCATCCAGATTTAAGTCTGCTACGAATGATTGTAGATCTGCAATAATCATTATTAACTTTAATCACTTCATATTTCGTAATTGTTACTTCTCTGTTGCACAATTATATTTTCAAAATTTTACTTTTTAAGTTTGTAATGTTAGGATTGCGAACCCTGTCTTTAGCCTTGGAATCAGGGTCATATCCCAACAGCCCTGTAACATCCAATGCCAAACCGAAACGAACATAAAATGTCACGAGCTTCGTCAAATGGTCACAAACCATTGAAAAGCTATGGTTGTCCAGACAATCGACAAGAAGAGTTTCCACATTGGGAAACGTCCTTATTAAATATTCAAAAATCGAATTGTCTGTTCCCTCCAGATTGTGGGCGTATTCGTTTGCAAAAAGTTTTAATTCATTGCAGGTGTTGATCTGTATGTTGGGCTCTCCCGATGTGTGATGCTGAATCATGTTACAGAGACGCAGGGAAACTGTTCTCACATTTGGTGTAAATTTGAAAAAGGAGACAGGAAGACAGAAAGCTGCGACACTTAACTCCTCTAAGATCTGGAGTGGTTGGTGAGGATGTCTTATAGGAGGAGGGGGTAAGTGTCCATAAATAGATACTTCCGTTAGAGATTCCGCATGAAAATCTAAAATATCCATTACCGTCTCTGGCTCACAGCTAGGAAATTCGATGACCTCTAATGGGAGATTCTGATCAAGGAAAACAGAACGAATAGAGTTTTCTTGGTTTCCTATACATGGAGTACGCATTTTAATTTGTTTTAGCTTCAACATTCTTGCGTTGTGCTGACGAATGATCGAGATTACTCGGAAGATATCCCTGCCTTCTGCGTATATTTCTAAAACCTAAGGGCAAACCAATATTTTATGCAAAGGATATTATTTAAATACGCTAGACGGATAGACGATCAGATATTCTCATAGAAATATTACCTGCAAATTTGGGAAGTGGGACAGAAATTCCATATGACACTGGCAACGGTGTAAGTATCCATGCATCAACTCTGAGAATTTTCAAATTGTTGTGTTGTCCAAATTGTGGGTTTTGCCATTCCAGAGGCTCCACAATGCCTTCTGCATCGATATTTTCTACGGCAACGCTCACAAGAATCAAGCTCTCCAAATTCGGACATTGAGTATAAACAAGCTGCCGAAAATTGTCAACAGACGGGAATTTACAACGCTTGAGCTCCAAATATTTTATGGAAGATCCAAGTTCGCCCACAAAGCGATCATACCCAGCTTTAAATTCCTCAAGACTGTAGTTTGTCGCGCTCGAACTAATTTCAGTTTCTTCTAGAAAATTCACAATTCTCTCCTCTAAGCAATCACCGCCCTTAAATATTACTTTTGTTCGAGACCACCAAGCTTTCTTGGCGTTTCTCAGCCAAGTTGAATTCCCCACTTCTCGACATGACTTGAGATCTTGGAAGCCCAAGAATTTGAAAATGTTTTGAAGCACCTGCACATAATTAAAATTGTTTTTATTGTATTAACTTCTTTAAAAATTACTCTTCTTTTCATTAAAACGATTAATAGTTAGTTTCATAGGATTTACTCACCACATCATTTAGTAATGCATCCGGTGTTTCGTGTTTTACCTTTTCTGGAACAGTATTTTGCCTCTTACATTTTCTTGGTGGATTTACACGCATTTCGCAGTTCATTTTGAAGAATTATTGAGGTTTTGGGATTCAAGTGAAAAATTAACAACAAAAATTTAAATGCAGATGTGTCCATGGAATGTAACCTCGAAAAATCAGACTTTTTCACTCTCATAGGAAAACCAGCTTTCTTCTGTGATCAACCACGAGTGACTGGAGTGCTCAATTGTGAAAATGCGAAAGGGAAAAAATATTCGTCTTGCAGGGGAGACCAAAAATCTCTTCATATCTTACTGTGCTTTAGTACGATGGATTTGAATGGAATGATTTAGGTGCAGAAGAAATATTCATAGGACAGCGACCTGTTGTGTAGTCAGTCCACATAAAAACGCTACCAGCAATGTTTTCTGAACTAAACGTGAAGTAGATTGAGAAAGCGTTAAGTGTGGAACTTAAATGAGCTCTGGAGTTAGGGATGCTTCAATTGTCAAGGTCTTATATTGGATCCATGATATACGTTATGTTACGTAAATATTTCATTTATGTAGCTTTCGGTTGACATGAGTGATGTGTGTAAAATAGTTCAGTTCTGATGAAATGCAGGAGACCATCAACCCCAGTACTTTTCTCTAATTGCCCTTTTGATGTAGAATTTTCCACAGAAATGTTCTAAGCATGATCCTTAAAATATCACTCCGTAACATTGACGACTTGTCCAGATGAAGCTACTCTCATGTTTTTACTTAGCACGATATGCGATGTTTCCTTGCTTCTGAGAAATTTTCAAAAAGGGTTCGGTGAGTGAAAAGGACCTTTTGTTTTAAAAGTTTTTCAGCCTGCATGTAAAGTAATAAAACTGAGACGTACTAAAAGGTTCCCTATTCAACAAAGACGCATTCATTCACATTGCCAAATGACCCAATTGAGTTATTGTGGCCACTTGTCCTTTACTCATCTCTCTAAAAAAGAAACGTTCTTTGGCATCTGTTAGTTGGATTTCAGATCTTGTTCTTGGATTTTATTCACATGAAACCTAAGAAGCTCACAGGATGTCTTCTCGTAGATTTCGGTTTCAATATGGCAAAAAAGTTATAGAACACGTCATGTTGCGTAACTTTTTCTATCAATTAGGTTAATAAAATTTCAGTTAACATACTGATAGATGTAAAATAATTTACCTTTGTGATGCCTAACAAACAATCAACAGCAGCACTTTGCTCTGAACATAATCACCATAGCAAATATCTATGTATCTTGAAAATGTCAAGGGTGATAAATATGAAAGGTCTCCTTTCATTACAGATGAATACAGATTTTCATCTGGTATACAGTAAGAAGAAACCGAAACCCAAAAATAAAGAGAATTTCTCACTATTCAGCAAAGACACAGTCATTCGTTTGACCAGCGTCTCCAACCACTTTCCTTGTTCCAACAAATGATCGTGGAGGATGACCAAAAATTACTGATTACTTTTTAAAAATACAAATTGAAGATTGTCTGAATTTAAAAGGCAAACTGATGCCTCCTATGAACTTATAAAATTGAGGAACTGGATGATAAATAGACGAGGATGACTCAGTTGAACGAATATACCAAATTTAAATGCGTCCAAAATTTTTTACTTAAATAGTCCACTACAATTTACAAATTACATTTTAAGTTATAAAATGATAATTTACGCTTTTTATTTACAACTTTGCTTTAACTATATAGATTGCCTAAAACAGAGTAGTACCAAGTCTTCAGTCTCATTGTACCTCGGGAATCACGAGAATAGTCCTTCAACAATTATCAAAAGTTGTTCATTAATTGCTTCTTATTAAAATCTGTACGTCTGTTTGGCTCTCACACATTAAGTAACTGTTCTTCTCTATTTTAGAACCATCGTAATTGTTTGTAAAGAACTATCATTACTCTGAAATGAAGGCCAGTTGAAAGTTCTCAGCTTTTTCATTTAGTTGCCCGCGTACTTGTCGAAAATTTTCTTCCAAGTCTCAGATTCTCCTTCAAGCTAAAATATAATTCAAACTTGAGTTAAAATGCATATTCTATGACAATATCCATTCATTTCCATAATCATATGACCTACCTTATAGTTTTCCAGCTTAAACTTTTTGAGATGAAGAAGCTTCTCCAGTTCTTTAAGAACGACGCTACCATTCTTCATTTCAGGTAGTTCTATCCCATAAAGACTTCCAAATGCTGAAAAGGATTGTAAATCTGTATCCAACCAAACCAAATTTAGTTATTTCATTGAATATTCCCGCGTTGTTACTTACGTGGACACACATATTTACAAATATTTACCTTTTAAATCTGTAATGTTAGCTTTGCGAGTCCCGTCTTCAGCTTTCTTGGAATCAGGATCAAATCCCAAGAGCCCTAAGACATCCACTTTACAGTGTGAAGAAACTTTAAAAGTCTTGAGTTTCTTCAACCGCTCACAAATCATTGAAAATCTCACATTATCGAGTAATGTAGTTTCAAATATTTCCACATTGGGAAACATGCTGAGACACATCTCAAAATTGAAATCAAGAGTCCAATCATAATACAAAGTTGGAAAAAGTCTTAATTCTTTGCATGTATTGACTTTTACATTCGGCTTAGCCATTGAGGAGTCTTCAGGGAAATGATTTTCAAAAAGGGTAACTTTTCTCACATTTGGGATGCATTTAAAAATGTCAATCGGAAAAGAGCAGTTGTGGATCCTTAACTCGTTTAAAATTTCAAGAGGTTGGCGGGGCAGTTTCAAGGGAGCTTCATTAGCACCAAAATCCGGAAATGGAGTGAGTTTCCCATTAATTGTGAGTTCCTTTAGAGATTTGGCATGCAAATCCAAAATATCCAGAACTGTCTCATTTTCACATTGTGCGGCATTTATGACGATGGTTTTAAATGAAAGATTGGGATCGAGAACAACAGAACGAATGGATTCATATGTGCGACCACGACTTGGTGTGATGAATATTTTGATGTGATTCAGTTTCAGCCTTTTCTGGTCGTGATGACGAATGATTGAGATAGCTTTGTAAATATCGTGGTTATCCACAGTCGCCTCCAAAGCCTACCAAAAGTTTGCATAAAATTATTCTTTCCATTGCAACGTTTTAAAATAAATAAATGAAATCTCAGTTTTGCTGATAAAAACTACCTGCAAATTTGGGAAATGGGACAAAACTTCTGTCCATGTCACGGGCATTGGCGTTCCCCGAATCGCAAGAAATTTTAAATTTGTCTGTGGTCCAAATTGCGGCTCTTCCCATGTCGAAGGTTCCACAATAGTGCTTTGATTTACATTTGCTACGGTAAAACTCCGTAAAACTAGTTTTTCCAAATTTGGACAGTGACTATAAAGAAGCTTGCGAAAAGCGTCTAAAGAATGAAATCTAACCATTCCAAACTCCAAGTATTTTATTGAAGACCCCAATTTTTCCCAAAAGTGTTCAAATGTGTCTGTGAAAACGTCAAAGGCGTAGTTTGTGGCGTTGGATGATATCCCAGTTTGCTTAAGATAATCCGTTAGTTTTTCTTTTAGATTGAGCCAGTCATTTCTTTCAAATACAATTTTCGTTTGAGACCACCAAACCTTCTTCGAGTTTTTAAGCCACTGACAATTTTTCACATTCCGGCACGACTTGAGGTCCTTGTAGCCCAAATATTTGAAAATGTTCTGAAGTATCTACAGATGCACATAATATGTTGTTGGTTAATTGTATAATGAGTCCACTTTTTATTAAAAGATTTATGAGTGATTCTAAGCTTTTTGAGATCCACTCACCACATCATTTAGTAATGCTTTTGGTGTTTCAAGTTCTTCCGTATCTGCAGCTGTATCCTGTGTATTCTTCTTATCTTTGGAACTCTGTCGACTTTGGCTATCCATTTTGATTGAATCACCGATAAATTTTTCAGAATATTTCAATTTATAAACAATTTGAACTACAAGCAGTTTTCACAAGCTGGTTTACCGTAACAGGATTTATTTTTTTCTCCACTGTACTATCGTTGCTCGATTAAGCATTAAAACTGGTAATTCAGAGGAAAAAATAACCACAAAAGTTGACTTAACAACCGATTTGGTCATAATCACACAAAATAAATCGAATGTGCATGCATAAACTCTAAAAAAAATCCACTGCTGATGAAAATGTAAACAAATATCATATGAGAAGTATTTGGAGAAACTCCAGACACTATTTTTGGGGGGCATTCTGATCGTTGTGAAATGAAGGTGATGCTAAGCAAAGTGTTGCTTATGATTTCGGTTGACAAAGCGCAAGAAACATATGATTATTATAAAGAATGTATGTTTGCTTTTCAGGGTATAACATGTTCAAAACTACACAAATTTTTTTATTGGTATGAATAAAAAGTTTAAAAATGTATTAGCTCAAATAAGGGTATATTTTTCTTATCTGATTAACAATGGATTATAAGATTTTAACACTTACTATGCTAAATGTCTTTTTTATTACACAAAGTTTCGCAATAATTGTATCACTAGTAGTACTAGTAGTAGTTTTAAGCCATTCGTAATTGAATGTGAAATCATAAGTGTTTATGAGAATGTTGATCTTGTGAAGTAAATTGATTACATATAATTAATCTTAAATCTTAAAATAATTGAGTCTTGCTTCCATTTCCAAATGATTATTTGCTTAAGTTACTTATTATTCAAAATCGCTTACAAGTCAATAAAGTTGCTAAGCTTAGTTCTAGTGACAACAATGATTATCATATGCACATTCGCCTCAGTTAGATTACTACTGTTTGTACAATTAGAGATTCACATTTTGAGTGTATACCAGCAAATTATTTCCCTCCTAAAATGTGTTATGTCTGTGATAAGAAAAGACGGAAAATGAAGCTTAGTCCTCAAATCTCATCTTGTCTCTCTACCGTCCCGAGTATTTGCTAAAAATCTCTTTCCAGATCTGATCATCTCCTTGCAACTAAAAATATTAATCAAAATTTGAATTAGCATTTAAGCAATTTGAAAATAAAAATTTTCTCCAGCTGAAAATTTACCTCGTAATTCCTCAGCACAAACTGTTTGAGTTGATGAAGCTGCCTCAGTTCTTCAAGAATTACTTCACCATTCCTCATTGAAGCATTGCTAATTTCAGGTCCCGTATTCTGACACCTGACCCTACTTGCAGCCATATGAATCCTTTGTAGATCTATAATAAATTAATCCAACATTAATTTCCTCTTCATCGTTGTTAGTTTCTTGTTGTCCAAACGTATTTGTAAATCGTACACTATTTACCTTTCAAGTCTGTAATATTTGGGTTACGAGTGCCGCCGTTTGTCTTGGAATCTGGGTCAAATCCCAACAACCCAACAACATCCACGTCACCGGTGAGCCCAAGGGACACAAGTTTCTTCAAGTGCTCACAAATCATAGAAAATTTTGAGTTGTTGAGGTAACCTGTATGAAATTCTTCCAAATTGGGAAACGCGTTTAGAAAAAACTGAAAATCCGACATGGGAGTATCTTCCCAACCTCTTTCTGGGAAAACCATCAAGTCTTTGCACGTATTGACCTTTAGGTTGGGGTCTGGTCTTGAATCATTCTTTGTGATTTTGAAGAATCCAAAGTAAGCTCTTTTCAAACTTGGGGTGCATTTGAAAAAGTCCAGCGGAAACTGGCAGCTGCCGACATGTAGTTTTTCCAAAATCTGGAGGGGTTTCCGAGGCGATTTTATTAGAGGATAGGGGGGAACGTGCCCTTTTAGATGAAGTTCTTTTAGAGTCTGTGCGTGTAAATCCAAAATATCCGCCAATGTCTCAGGTCGACAGTGTCCAGGATTTATTTTAATTAATTCAAGTGCGAGATTTGGATCTAGCAGAACGGAACGATGGGACTCATCGTAGTCACCTCCTCCGTACGACCATGCTTTGATGCGCTTTAGCTTCAACATCTTGGGGTCGTGTTGACGAATCCTCGAGATCACTTTAAAGATTTTATCTGTGTCCATATCTACTTCCAAATCCTTCACAAATAATCAAAATCAAGTTTGTATTTCCATTTCTTTTCGAAAGAGAAATTATTACAAAACTATTAAGATTGTGCACAGAAAAAAGTACCTGCAAATTTGGGAAATGGGACAGCAATTCCATCCAAGACACACACCATAGTTCTCCAATAACTGTTAGGGACTTTAAATTTGTTTGTTGTCCGAATTCCGGCTCGTGCCATGTCTTCGGCTCTTTAATATCAAGTTTTAAATACTTTAGGAAGTGGAAATCGCGTAGGACAAGGTTCTCCAGGTTAGGACAGTGAGTGAAAAGAAGCTCGCGAAACTCTTCTACATTTTGAAAGTGTGCTTTTCTGATTTCCAAGTGCTTCATTGAAGGTCCCAGCCTCTCCCAAATGCGTTCCACTCCACCTTTTAGAGACTCAAACATGTAGTTTTTGGCTTCAGATGTAATCTCGGTTTGATTGAGATAATCCGTAATTCTTTCTTCCTGCTTGTCAATCTCCCTGAAGACAATTTTGGTTCGAGACCACCAAGCTTTCTTTGCGTTCTTAAGCCATACTTTATTTCCCACATCACGACACGATTTGAGGTCCTTAAAGCCCAAATATTTGAATATGCTTTGGAGCACCTGTAAAAACAAACATGTTGACCTATAAAGATGCCGTGTAGAATGGAATATTTCATATATTGACTTTGGTTATTATGAAAATGATTAGGCACAATGGCATTAACTTACAAGATCCGTTAGCAGTGCTTTGTGAGTTTCACATTCTCTTTCCGGCTCTACACTGTTCTGTGCATCTTCTTCCCGTTTTGATGACTTGGCTGGTTTAGTGAACTCCATCTTAAACACAATCAAAACTAAATTCACGGAAAAGTTTTCTAATAAACTTTTGTTGTAACAGATGATTTGATATTTGTCAAAGGGAATGGACACACATATGCTTTTTGTGTAGTGTGGTCTCGTAACTTATTAATATAGTCAAGTAATACAGAAAAAATTCTAATGTTTTCAATAAAATTTTATTTAATTTTTTTTTGAGGAAAAGGCAGTGGAGCTACATTTTGAATAATTCAATAGGCAGCAGTAGCTAAGGTAGTTGAACGGCTGGTAGATGTGTATCTGTTTAAGTAAATTTTCTTCAATTAGGAGCAAAAAGTGATCGTTTAGTGGAGAAAACTAGCAACACTGGATAAACGTAACATGCAATTTTGAATTGAAAACCGTCAGTGAATCCTGAGTGCAGAAAAAGCTCGAGCTGTAGACACCAGA
This sequence comes from Willowsia nigromaculata, assembly GCA_034700605.1. Classification (NCBI taxonomy): domain Eukaryota; kingdom Metazoa; phylum Arthropoda; class Collembola; order Entomobryomorpha; family Entomobryidae; genus Willowsia; species Willowsia nigromaculata. The sequence goes on from JAQIXX010005014.1 coordinate 12,676, forward strand.
CAACTGCTTCTCAAAATGTAAACAAGTGTCAGGTGGGGAATATTTGGAGAAAAACTGAAGACTTGGTGCCGGGGCATTGTGATCAGAGTAGAATGCACCTACCTGTTGCTGAACAAAGGAACGGTTGTATGCAGTTTTTATACGCATAATTCAAGTAGCATTACTATAAAATAGCTGTTTGCTTGTCTCTCAGCTTTAAGTACAAAAGTAAATGAAAAGGCAGTCGTCATTCTTGTCAAGTAGAAAAGTAATTGCAGTTAATCATAGTCTTTTTGAAACTTTGGCTCCTGGGAATTTATTTACTCAATATTATTGCAGTATTGAAAAACCTTACTGCATATAATCTTCCCAATAATAAAATAGATTTTTGTATAGGTTTACATAGGTTAGTTTAAAATGACGACGGTTTAATTTGATTTGATGATCTTAAGATAAGTTTCTATTATTTTAGGAATTCGTTTTTGTTATGAGTTATTGTGACAGAAGAGTAAGACTGATAAAAGACTCCGGATTTTGGAAGCAATTGATTAACCTTGAACATTGACATTTGAAATATTCCACAAATGGCAAAATGTTGAACTAGTTTAACTGTGAGTTGAAAATAATATATCTTGAGTTCTAATCCGTTTCATCTAGCGGCCCGAGTATTCGGTGAAAATCTTCTTCCAGATCTGATCCTCGCCTTGAAACTAAAAATACCATGTACCAATAGACTAAACATTTTACTAGAGAGAAAGTATATACGACAATTTGTATTTACCTTGCAGTTTGTTAGCACAAACTTTTTGAGGTGAGGAAGCTGCTTCAGTCCTTTAAAAATTTCATTACCGTTCTTCATCTCAATCGACCTCGACCCTTCCAGTGAAAATGATAGCAGTTCTGTGTTCGGTAAAGCCAATATCGAACAATATTTAACTTATAGTTTCACCATTTGTAATTCTAGGATTCCAAATAATTTGCAAATGATTACCTTTCAAGTTTGTAATGTTATGCTTACGATCCGTGGCATCAACTGTAGAATCCGGGTCAAATCCCAACAGGCCGGTGACATCCACTTCACTCTTTTCAATCTCGATGGACACGAGCTTTGTGAGGTGCTCACAAATCATAGAAAATTTGTGGTTGTTAATTTTCCTGACATGAAGTGTTTCCACGTTGGGAAAAGCTTTCAAGAAAAATTCAAAATCCGAGTTGGGTGGGTCTCCCCATTCTTCATTCACATGAAGTTTTAATTCCTTGCAGGTATTGACCTTTAGGTCATGCTCATTCCTTTCCAAAATATTGTATGCGGAGGGGTTGTAGGAAGTAATATACACTTCTCGCACATTTGGAGTGTACTTGAAAATGTCCGCAGGGAAAATGCAGCCGGAGATTTTTATTTCTTCTAAAGCTTGGAGATGTTGTGAAAACGACGTTAAAAGGGCAGGTTGGAGAGAATTACCCTCCAAAAAAAGTTGTTTCAGAGATTTGGCATGCAAATCCAAGATCTCCACGAGGGTCTCCGGATGACAACGTCCATGATTAATGCGTATTGTCTCAAGTGAGAGCTTGGAATCCAGGAAAACAGAGCGAATTGCCTTTTCGTAGTTACTTTCTGATGAGGAGTATATGTCGAGTTGCTTCAGTTGCAGCATTTTTGGGTCGTGTTGACGGATTCTTGAGATCGCGTTGAACACATCAGCGTTGTTAACCCATGCTTGTAAAGTCTGCAAAAAATTACATAACGATTACAAAACTTTATTCTCAAAATAAATTATGTAATAAGTGCCACTATTCACAGTAATCTATTGCTGGACGCCGCAGAACCAAAAAAGTCGATGTAATTCGGATTGCCTTTAAAATATGCTTACCTGTAGCTTTGGAAAGTGGGATAAGAAATCCATCCAGGACACGGGCACCGGAGTCTTCTTTTCGAAGCGACTGAAAAAATAAGATTTTAGATTGTTTTGCTGTCCAAACTGTGGCTCCTTCCATTCTGTGGGTTCCTCAAATGTAATCTTGGTTTTTATAGTGATGCCAAATATGACAAGTTCTTGCAGATTGGGACACTGTGTGTAGATAGCCTGCCGAAAATCATTTACGGTATTGAAGTCACAACCCACCATAAACAAGTATTTTATGGAATGTCCACAATTTTCCCAGAAGTTATGGTAGTCTCCTTTAAACGAAC
>JAQIXX010005015.1:0-14844 GCA_034700605.1 Willowsia nigromaculata
TATATTCCTCAAAAGCCAAATTCACCACCAGGGGGCACTTAGAGGTCATATACTACAAAAGATATGAATTGAGCGCCCTCGAAAACTCCAGAATAGCTTTCTCAGTCTCTACAACGCTTGTGTCACTAAAACCCCAAATTTGCCACCAGGGGGCGCAAATTGGACATCAGAGAGGCCCCTGGTGGCGATGTTGTGTTTTTAATGATACCACAAGCGTGGTACAGACTGGAAAAAGTGTTTAGGGTTTTTCGAGGGCGCTGAATCCGAATCATTTGCTAGTTTGACCCAAGAGCGCCCCCTGGTGGGGAACTTGGAATTTAGTGATACCACAAGCGTGGTAGAGACTGGGGAAAAGTATTTTTGGTTTTTCGAGGGCGCTCAATTCAAATCTTTTGTAGTATATGACCTCTAAGTGCCCCCTGGTGGTGAATTTGGGTTTTTAGTGATAAAAACGTGCTAGAGACTGGGGAAAAGTATTTTGGGGTTTTTGAGGGCGCTGAATCCGAATCATTTGTCCAGTTTGACCTTAGAGCGCCCCTTGGTGGCAAATATTGCTTTTAAGTGATACAAAGAGACTGGGGAAAAGTATTTTGGGGTTTTCGAGGGCGCTGAATCCGAATCATTTGCAAGTTTGACCTTAGAGCGCCCCCTGGAGGCGAATTAGCCAAAGCCAAATTATAATAAATTAAGTTCATAAAAATTTCAGTTTTTTAATAGACGCCCCAAAAAAACTTTTTTAGTCCACCCAATCCCAATATTCCTTACACCAACCACTTTTCACGACTGCGAATCATCATGATCATCATCATCGCCCCTCACAGTTTCGCTTGCTGTGACGCCATAGAGGATGAGTATTTGTAAAGCAAAAATTGACCGATATAATTTTTTCGTTGGCAGTTAGTGCCCATCCTTTGACTAATTCAGACGTAGGTCATGAATAATCCATTACAAAAATGAGAATTAAAAAGTTTACTTGAGTTTTGTCAGGATATTCTTACGGTCAAACCGTTATTAAATTTTGGAAACCCCATCTATGAAAACTAATCAGCAAAAATGTTTTCAAATGAGTCCCACACTATATGCTTATGAAGCCAAATTTGATCGTTATAGTTATAACGAGTTCTAACGGTTGCCGTTAGTACTCACCTCCGAACTCATCGAAGCGTAGGTCATCAAAAATCTATTTAAGAAATCGGAGTTCAAAATTACGCTTTCATTCGAAATGTATCGTGGTCACAGACAGACGGACAGACATTTGCACACCATAATTTAGGAAGTACCAGTCTGGCAGTTATTACGCCGCTTTAGCTTCAGCGAAAGCAAGTATTGACTTTATCATGTTTGTCTGTCTGTCCGTCTGTCTGTCCGTCTGTGTGTCAACACGATGACTCCAGAACGTGTTAACCGAATTCGCTGAAATTTGGCATAGTGACCTTATAGGTCCTAGGGAAGAACCCTACAGATTTTCAACCAAATCGGTCAACCGCTTCCCCCCGGGGGTCAGGGGTCATCAACTTTTTTACATAGCACCATATAACATGTGATACCTCATTCGAACGGACTTGGCGAGTAAATCACTTTCCCATAATCAGTTTTTGCGTACATAGCTCCCTCTGGCGGAAATCGCCGAAAACATAATTTTTTTCACTTTCAACACCACTTATCGTCGTCGAACAAACTCAATATCGTCATGAATCATATTTCATGATCATTATTGATCATTATCATCATCACAGCAATAAAAGCGGCGTCTCTATATCGTATTTACAGCGGTTTATTTTGCATGGTAGATACGATAATTGAGCTGGAACCTAATGAAGAGGAAGAGATGGAAAGTTTTATTGAATCCATCAGAACGTGAGTTTTTTATCCTGTTGCTTAAAATTTTTAAGCTTTAATTAATGAAATATTATTTTGCTCATCTGCAATATTGCAGACTGAAGGAAATTGCATGCAAGCGTCTTGTGAAACCGTGGCTGTTGATTGATCCTATCTGGAGATTGCATCCATTACGAAAAGCTCAAATCCAAAATATATTATCGAGCGATCGACTTTTGGAAGTTGCTTTAGCCAAATATAGAAGCAAAGCTGAAGCTGAGGCGAGTTCAAAGATGATAACGGTATCCAACAAAGAAAGTACAAATGAAAGCTTATCTAATGAAGATGATGTGGGTGCGAAACCACGGAAATGTCTAATGGAAGAACTGATAGAATCTGGAATGACCAACAAGGAAATTCTTGATGAGGTCATCACTGTTCTCGTTGCTGTAAGTTCAAAAGAGTAAAGTTGGAAATCATTCAGGGGATAGTCGAAAACTTGACAATTAAAAAAACATTCCTCACACACAGGGTCACGACTCAACAGCAAACGCTATAACTTTTCTGCTATTTCATCTCGCCAAAAACGCTGATATCCAAGAAAAGTGTCGAGAAGAAATCGACCACTTGTTTGAATCAAAATTGGGATGCGGAGGGGATAGCCCCAAAGATCCCCTTATGGTGTCGGATTTGACAATGGATGACCTAACGCACTTAAAATTCTTGGAGCGTTGCATATTGGAAGGCTTACGAATTTGTCCTGTTTTCCCCTGGGTACTAAGAAGATTACATGCACCTTTGGAAATCGATGACAAACTTGTGTTGCCAGAGGGAGTTGGGGTTGTAATACCTCCGTGGACACTTCACCGAAATCCAGAAATATTCCCATCCCCTGAAAGTTTTGATCCAGATAGATTTTTGCCTGAAAACTGTAAAATGCGTCATCAGTACTCGCATATTCCATTCTTAGCAGGACCCAGAAATTGCATTGCCTATAAAAGTGCAATGATGTCAATTAAGGTAATAGTGGCCTTCATTATACGACATTTTAAGGTGGAATCACCTCAGGTATGGGAAGATCTTCAAGTACACTTTGAAATCAATGTGAAAACAAAGCAGAAAATGAATTTGATTTTAACAAGACGATTTTAAAGTGATGATAATTATTTGACAATAAACTGAATTTGTTGGGAATTTATTATAAAAACATTGACATGCACATTATTTCTTCATTTCTTAACTCTCAAATATTATTTTTTGTACAGATACGATTTCATATAAGGTACATATATAAGAATAAAAAAGATTTAAGACATGTTAAAACCGTTTTATAGTTGAGAAGATTCATCAAAGCGTGTTGTGTATTCTCTTGGCGTATAGGGTTACACTAGATTACCTGGATTGTGTGTTCTTACTGGTGATTCACCAGTGGTGAATATATAGTGTGAAAATGAATCATTAATACTTGAGCATCAAACACTTTTTATACGTTAACTTACAACTTTTTCTCACTGACACGATTTTCAGTCTATACAAAAGCCAAATTTCAGACAGGTTTTATAGAATGATGGAACGAAAACGAAAAGCGAGCACACAACTGCCATACAATTTTACAATTATCATTCGTCCTTGATGTCTCAGGCTGAATCTCCCAGTCCATAGTCACAATTTTTTACTTGAGCCATGATACCATATAAAAACATTAACATGTAATTTGTTTGTCTGTTTATGCCACGTAACTAGTGAAACATTAAAACCCAGTGTTCATGCTGCATTTTGCACAATGCACATAAAAATGTCAACTCACAAGTTATGTGGATTAAAATTTAATATTTAGGCATGGGTGCGTGTTGAAAAACAGAATGACGATGTGAAAATGAACTAATTGTTTTAGTTGTCATTGTTAGTTTGTCAGTGCATTAGGCAATCATACTTCAAATACTTATGAAGACATAATAATATTGTTTAAAAGTAGATGCTCAGACGCTTATACATACATATTTTTAGAACTCATTGAATAAAAAATATCCATTCCATGAATAAATGCATAAGTGAATAGCACAATACTAAAATACATCTATAACTGTAGCAATCTATTGGTGGAGAGGAGAGACTCCAGTCAGTCAGAGCGAATCATTTCACATTTTTGCATTAAACAAAGTACTACTTGATTTAGTTTGAAAACTTTATTGGACTCCAGACTCCAGAAGTTTCCTAATTCGAAGATGGAGGAGCAGGAAACTATTGAAGATCGCAGGGAAAAATGGTCGAAAATTTTACAGTCGAATGGAATCAAAGACAAAATTTCTCATGTGATTGTGAGTGACTCTGGTGCTAAGGGTGATGGAATGGCAAGTGTCACTCACTGTGTATCCATCATATTTGAAGATAAGGGGAAGGCCCCACTCGACTTGTTTGTGAAGTTGCACTCAACAAATCCTACGCATGAAGCGATGTTAGCAGATTTAAAAGCTTTTGAAAAGGAGGCAATGTTTTTCATGGGATATTTGCCATCAGCAAAACAACTTTGCGAATCCAAAGGGTAATGTAAATTATTGATTATTTTGTAACTGATTTAGCAAAAAAATGTTTCATTGAAAATTCTATGACCAGATTAAATACACTAATGGACTTTTTTCCAAAATGTTACTTTGGAGATGAAAGAATGATTGTTCTGGAAAATTTGGCCTTGAAGGGTTACCGATTGATTGCTCACGAGCAACGTCACGATTTTGACACAGCAATGTGAGATTCTTCGTACCTACTTTCATTTTCATTCACCATTCATAAGCAAGGAAGCAAAATGCTGATTCAAATTTAAAAACTCATCTTTCCTTTTCTAGGTTTGTCCTAAAAACTTTAGCCAAACATCATGCTATATCCTACGCAATGATACAGGAAAGTGGTGGCGCAGATAAATTTTTTCAACAATATTCTCACCTACAATATACGGGATTAGCCGCACCAATGTTGGTGAACATGATGACTGGATTTTTCGAAAATGCTGTGGGAACGTGTACAACGATTATGATGGTATTTAAGAAATATTTTCCTAATGCTTATTTAACTAAAAAACGCATAAAAGAAATAAACAATTTTTGCACAAAAGAAAAACAAAATTGATGGTGGAGAAGAAACACTGGCAAAGTTGGAGACATTAAAAGGGAAACCCACTGCTGTAGTTCTAGATGTCTGTAAATACCCAGAGGTCAATAATTTTCTCACCGTACTTATCCATGGGTAATGCACAAATATAATTTTGCAGCAGCAATTTACAGTACATTATGAAAACGTAAATTCTTTTCATATTCTCAGAGACTTCAAGAACAACAACCTCATGTTTCTAAGGGATAAAGATACAAATGCCTTTCTTCATCTTATAACTATTGATCTTCAGGTTTGGAATATTTTCTTTCTTATAGTTTGAAAGTACAATAAGAATTTAAAAGCTATTTCCAAATAATTAAATTAACGTTCACGTTTCCAGGGAGTATGCTACCAGCCTGCCGTATTGGATATATCAAACTACCTATTTTCCAGCGTTGATTCAAATGTGCGACAAACTAGGCTAACGGATTTACTGAATAATTACCTGGATACATTGAATGAAGTTTCAAAAAACTTAGGGTATCCGATAGAACTCTCATATGAGGTAAGTCCAATGTTGCATGTATAATGCATTCCAAACATTTTAAGACCTGATGAATGAGGATGAAAATCAATCATTTACTGACATTTGCATCTTATTTTGTAAAATAGGAATTACTAATGCAGTACAGGAAGAAATTTGAATGCGGATTTTTCTTTGGGTTGTCAATGGTTGGTCCTGGAATGGGACTAATAAAGTCTTCCGGACTCGACGTGAATAAAATTGACATGGGAGATTTAGCGAACGTGTTTCTCGAGTGCCTCCTCAAGTGGATTGATGCGAATTCTGATAAAGGCAAAAGCATGGCAGAGGAAATCAAAAGTCTTACGCAGGAATATGATTATCTGAAAGTTTAGTTTAACCCAGTATTAACTGTATTAAGATTACATCTAAGTTTTTTTAGTTATGCATTGTCCGTTTAAAAACTATTGTTACATTTAGTACTTGCTTAATTGAGAACATATAGCAATCAATCAGTTAATCAGTATATCACACGTTATTCTTAATTCATAACTATGAGATCAGTCAGCATTCATTAAAATACCAACAATTGTGTATTTCATACATTATTGCCTGATTTCTATTTCCATATATACGTAGGTATATATTATGCATATTTGTAGCATGTCCAAAAGGAAAAAAGTTTGTGTTTGACCTTGATGATTCAGTCTACAAAGTAGTCTCCACATATGAATGTTTTATCAAAATTGCGATTACATTACACTTATACCGGCTATCCGTGCTTGTCAGTAAAAACGTGATAAAATAATGTGCAATGAGCTTGTATACATTTTCACAATGATCCACCATCCACCGGTTGTTTTCTGTATATTGTCAGAATTGTCACACACTAACAATATTGCTGTACGAGTGAGTATTTCGCAGTGTACTTCGGTTATATTTAATATTGTTTGGCGTTTGTTAGTCTGTTTTAAATTAGACTAAACTTTTCGAGCTTTCCATGCAGCTAGAACATGGCTACTGAAAACAAAGCGAAACTATTAGAAATCTACACGGAAATTTTGATGGCAAACGGAATAGTAGACAAAATTTCCGACGTGATAGTGAATGCATCTGGTGCAAAATGTGAAGGAATGGCAAGTATTACTCAATGCGTAACAGTAAAATTTCAAGACGAAGAGAAAGTTCCCATCAACTTGTTTGTAAAAGTGCACACGGATAATCCATCCCATGAAGTGATGCTAAATGGATTGAAGGCATTTGAGAAAGAAGCCAGGTTCTTCATGGAATATTTGCCTGCAGCAAAGGAACTATGCAAGGCCAAAGGGTAAAATATTGCAAATGCAGAGAAATTATTGCTTACTTGTTTTTTCGTGTTAACGTGAAATAACTTTTTGTTTGCACACAGACTAGATAATCTTATCAATTTCTATCCAAAATGTTACTATGGAGATGAAAGCATAATTGTCTTGGAGAACCTTGTAGAAAAGGGCTACGAGATGAATCCTCATGAGAAACTCCATGATTTCAATACAGCAGTGTAAATACAAATCCTAAATTTACTGAAATAATCTGACATCTAACCTACGAACAATACTTATGTTAATTCTATAACTTTTTCTTAAATATTCATAGATTTGCTCTGCAAACTTTAGCCAAACATCATGCTGTCTCCTATGCGCTAATACAGGAGACTGGAGGAGAGAAAAGATTTTTTCAGCAATTCCCAAATCTCGATCATGATGGATTGGCAACGTTGGTTGAGATGATGGCCAAATATTTCGAAAAGTCTTTAGAAACAAATATTACACTTTTGGAGGTTCATAACAATTAGGAACTCTATCAGTATCTTAAATTATGTCTACTCGCTTGAAAATTTATAATTTGACTGCAAGTATTTGAATTCACAGAAACACAAAATTGACGGGGACGATAAAATATTAGCTAAATTGAATTCTCTTCTGGGCACAGCTCGTGATATGTTTTTGGAAGCAATCCAATGCAACAAAGATGTAGAGAAACTGTTACTTCTTAATCATGGGTTTGAAATGCACAATTTCCAAAATCAAATAATTATACTTTGATTTAACTAATTAATTCCGCACACAAATCCGCTTTTATAGTGACTTCAAAAACAATAATATGATGTTTCTTAAGGATAAAACCAACAAAATTATTGGCCATGTTACTTTTGATCTCCAAGTAAATAATCCATTCCAGAAATCTGAAAAGTTTCATACATAATATACGCCAAACTTACATGCATAGTAGGTAATTATGAAGTTTTTTGCAAGGTAACACTTTACAATACTCCAGCACTGGACCTAGTTTTCTACCTATTTACCAGCGTAATTCCAAATGTTCGACAATCGCAGTTAACAGAATTACTGAATATTTATCGAACTAAATTAAATGAAGTTTCTACAGACTTGGGTTACCCCATTGAACTCACATCTGAGGTTAGTCTAAAAAGACATCTTAACCACAAAAAAACTTAAAAATCTTGCTTAAAAGTTTGAATTCATGTATGAACTATTGTTGCACTTTTATGCAGGATCTTCTTATGCAATTCCGAAAAAAAATCAAATATGGATTTCTGTTTGCCTCATCAATGAAAGGTCCAGGGATTCTAATGGCGCTATTCAAAGAAGCTAATATTGACATTAGCATGATCGATATGGACGATTTGACGAATGTGATGCATTCATATTTCATCAAATGGATTGCGGAGAATCCAGAGAAAGGAGATGAGATGGCAGAAGAAGTTAGAAATCTTGTGAATGAATACAATCAATTGGAGCTATGATTTTTTATTAATCTGAAATCATTATCATATCAACATCATCTTTTTAAATCAATGCAATGGTTTCAGTTCCAAACAAAAATGATGACATTTTAAATAAAAGTTTTTGTTCATGTAAAGCTTGTGTGCTTCTCTTCGACCATGTCCACTGTTTAAACTGATCACATTACAATTCAGCTCATGTGCCTTTTCAATCACCCAGTCTACTAAAGCGTTAGCATAACCTCGTCGTTTTGCTGAAGGTAACGTGCCAACGTAATGAATGTGCATAAAGTTTCCTTTTGACAAACTGCTGAGGATCCTGTATCCGGCAAAACTCACAGGTACTTGAAGGGACTGCGGATTATTCACAGGATCTAATACATTGTCTTTGATATAAATGAAATGACAGTTTTCATGGTCAATCATAAAACGGGCTTTTGATAGGAGCTCGGATTCCGAGTGAATATCTGGACAGACTTCCCGGAGAAGAGGGAACAATGATTGGATTTCACTGTCGGTGACTACAGGATGAATTTGATGATTGAAATGCTGTTTTTGTTCTCCCATTGTATGCTCTGGAATATGGACACATTGTTATAGATGAACTCTTTCTTATGATCAAATGATTTTTTTGAAATAGGTAACTATTTTCAAAGTTTTGCTATAACTAATTGATTTACTCACAATTATCTTGTTGCCTTGTTCAATACCTCAGACAGATGAATATACTATTACGCGAGGTAAATGGCTATTTCATTGACAAATTATTGTGCACATGGTCTATAAAAGAAACTGTGACTTGCAGATAACATTATTGGAATTAGAGATGAGTTGAAAAATTAAAAACTGAATAAAAAAACACTAAATAGGTATTATTATGACATTACACTTAATTCGCTGAGCTGCAGCTGCGAGTGTCATTAACTTTCATGTTAAGTTATCAATTTCATAATGGTTTGTGTAAGCATAAGATCTTATTGGAATTGGAACGTATGATAAGATTGATAAGCTCAAGCTCTCGCAAACGATAGGAAAAGCGTGACTTGTTTGTGGTGATTGGGTCGAGCATTGCACTGCTATACCGCGCATCCTTTAATGGACAAATCATCAATGATGAATGATGATTCATCATTAAACGAAGAATGCATTAGCTAAAATTAAACTTAATTACTTATAGTTACTGCCTTATCCTAAACATGCTGCTGGTAGCATTAGCATTGGACATTCTAGCCGATTAAATGTACATATATGTAATGTAAATTAAAATGCAGGCATAAAGAGACCATGAGATTATATTGGAAATACCGTTTAGGTTCGTTTTAGTAAGCATATAATTAACTTTTTAGTTTTCATTTATTTTCCGTTCATTCATGAATTGTATGAAATTCTAATCCCAGAAGCACGGGTTCTTGTCTCATACAAAAACCGTTATAATATCGCCCATCGCCCTCTTCAGAAATCCAAGTAATAATGAGCAGAGATTCAAAAAGTTCCAGAATCCAGAATATGTCTGAGAACTTATTAAAAAGCAATTTGGAATTAAATGGTTTTAAAAGATTTCTATCACATTAAATCCTCTGATATTTTACTTTACAAAGGAAAGATGATGATCAAAATTATAATATTTTGATTCTGATGATATGCTAACTACTTGGTATCATGAGGAGAGATAAGCTAAATGATTCCTTTATTCCATCAATTTCGACAATTAAAGGATCTATCTTTTTCAGCGAAATGGTGAATGGGCGTTGGTATGGAGACATAGCCACGCACATTAGGTATCCTATAATACCCGAATAATATGTGGTTTATTCGACTATTATTCTCTCATCATTTATTCCACATAAATCACACACGATTCCGGGTATTTTTGTATTCACATAAAAGAATCAATCAAGTCATTTAAGTTTTAATATATTTATCATTTATGTTAAAGCTGCGGACGCCGCTGCGAACATTTTGTCAATTTCTTAGAAACATGTACTCAAAATATTTTCAGTTTTATTCTACACCACGTGCTCTCGAGGAAAACCGCTCCCTACGCCGCCTGTACAGCTTTCTAAAGCTTTCATAAATTGTAAATTGATAAGTAAGGAGACCTTTAGATTATCACAAGTTGATAATCAATCAACGTAAAATAGTAGAAGTAACGGTAATTAAGTGTGATTGAAAAATTTATTCGTCTACAACAAGCAAGGTAAAAATAGTGACGATTCGCCAAACTGAGACTTTTCCCATTTATTTGGGTCCTCATAAAGAAATGGGAATAAGTATTGTAATTATATGGAAACTATGAATTTTTCTAATTTTAGCGAAGGTGCAGAGTATTATAGTAATCGTGCGTAACCTCCCTAAGTCTCCCACAGGATCCGGAAGTCCAATATCAACAGCCCCCTGAACAAGATTGATTGTTAATTGTTGGGGTGAATTGGGAATCTCATCTGTTCGGAATCCCCCACCAATCCTGTCAAGTATCACTGTGACCTCCATCATCATCAGTTTACTGCTTGTAACATGTTTCCTCCAAGAAGTGCTAATGGTCCTAACCCTCCACTACCAAATTCTGACCCACGTTTTAAAGGTAAAAGTTAAAATTAAAAATGGCTGCCATATGACATAAACCCTAAGGATGCAAATGTTAATTGTTCCTGGAACTGAAAACGAATTACTTCATCCCAAGTACTATTGTTTTCAGCAACGACATCATCATCGATGCAATCTACTTGGCCGTGGAGTTCCATTCAGGAGGATCAACTCTGCAACTTCAACTTTCGTGTACCGCCACCGCCACCCATGCCGAATGGCCCAGGTCCAGCTTATCATTACAATGGTTCTCAAGCATATTATGCGATTCCACCTCCTCAGTTTATACAACCACCGGAGTCTTGGAAAGCCCCTGAAGCAGCATCTTTCGATATCATGATGATGACCCCACCAACATCTCACCAACCTGTGACCCCAACATCACCACCACAAATGATGTCACAGCCTCACCCCACATGCAAGAAGACTGGGTCCTCAAAGAAACCACCCAGTTTGGAGATCAAAATGGTTTCGTCAAAAATCATGGTAAATGACGATAATTATTATTTGACTAATCACCATATATGTGCAAAGCTTTGTTTGATAACACGAAATTTACTAATCATGACTATTTCGTTTAGATTGGTAAACGCCGCGGTGGAGGAAAAACTTTGCCAACTGGAGTCATCAAAAGAATTGATCCAGAACGGGTAGCTAGGAGTTCTGAAGCCAAAAGCAATGTCGGAGAGAAACCTTGGACTAGATATATGGCAGAGGTTGAACGGTACAAGAAGCAGACTTGCTGTGATGATGTTCCGAATCGATCTCTGGTTAAATAGACTACTTACTACAGCAATGCAGCGAACCATTTCTTATCTGAATTTTTGCTGTACTCAATTCCATGATAGTAGATTTAATCAGTACTTTTGTTTAGTTATAGCTTTTCATTATGTATGTATCAACTGTTGTCGTTGAAAGGTGGTGTTACCAGAATACTGATTACTCATAGTTGAAGAATATTGTGTATTATAATGCATAGTACGTTTCTGTAGTGTTAAATAATTAACTATCATGCTTTTTGATTTTTTTGCGTCAACTAGTAATATTGTGTATAAAACCTAATTTAAAAAAACGTGTACTTTACTATAACGCTAGCAAATAAAGTGGAGATGTAAAAAATTGGGGTGTAGTGAGATTAGCAATCTATTTTAGCACTTTTCATTTTCTTGCGAGCAAGGTGTAACAGATTTAATATTTTCTTAATTCTTGTGTTTCACTAATAATATGTAAGCTATGTAAAATATGTTTGTATTGTTTTTTCTTTTAGAATAAACTGCAGTTCTAAAACAAAACATATTTTTGTGGGTACTATTAAATCAATTAATGAATCTCGACTCTGTGGTTTGTTCGCACGATCTTGTGATAATCAGTTGCTCTCCAGACTTTATGAAATACCTATTCATGATGATGACATGTGACGATTCCAATGAAACGAAAAGGTGCTAACTTACAAAGCACATTTGAGCATGAACTGTGACTATTGTTAAACTTGTTTAAACCTATGAAACCATTTTGTAGCATGAAGAGCGTGGGCTCTTCTGATTACAACTGGTATAATGTTTGAGGGTTTATGGGCTTATTGTTTGTTTTTGTAGTTTTAGCAGTTGTTCGATAACTCAGTTACAGAGCATTTTATCACCTTTAATTTATTTATAATCTCCATTTATTATTATAGTTTGTTTTTCTATTGCCAACCATTCGTCTTAATTTGACTTGAAGGTAGAACAAATCGTGTCTGTGTTAGCAGAATAGAATGGATGATTTTATGGTAATAAAAAATCTTATGGAATCTACAACGAAACATTGTTGGTTTTTGTCTGCATAATAATAATGATATATAATGAAGGTATTTTATTTACAAGTAAATAGCGAAGACTGATTTTATTGCACTTGAAGCCAGAATACTATCCGTACATAAGAATCTACCGAAAAAAAGAGACACGCATCATTTGCCAAGTATGATGGGGTGACGTGAGATCATTGGAGGACTTTGACTTGTCTGTTGGCTTGATGAAGGACTTAGAGATGGTTGAGAACTTTTTGATCGGGGAAATTTACCCATACCACTGCTGCTACAATTAGATGACAAAGAGGATGATGAACTGGAGCCACCTGCAGATAGGGTATTATGGCTTTCTTCCGCTACTAAAGGTGACTCATCGTCGGTGGTGACTAGATTCGAGGAAGCTACGACTTTGGAAGAATCAGGGCATGGTGTTGATGATACTGTGTTGTTAGGGGGTAGAGATGGAATGTGACCAAAGACTGGGTGATGATGATGGTGTGGATGTGCTCCTGGTGGGGGTGTGTAAAATGGCGACAAATGCTGAAAAATACGAAAATAATTAATTTTTCAAACAAAAAGCTTTTTTATGCAGTTTATCAGAATTTCTATCAAACTCACCGCAGCAGCAGCAAACGCTGCAGACTGAAAGGATGAGTAGAAATGTGCCGTGTTTAGATGGTGACCCTGCCTCTGCGCCAATTTGAATCTTGCAGTCATCTGCTTCTTCCATTTTGTTCGGCGGTTCTGAAACCACGTTTTGATTTGTACTTCTGTCAGATTCAGAGCTTTGGACAGTTCCAGCCTTTTGCTGACGCTGAGATACTTGTCAACCTTAAATTCTGACTCTAGCCTCTCCAACTGCTTGGCACTGTACGCTTGACGAGGTTTCCTGTCAACGCCTGGCTTTCTGGCTCTGCGACCAGTAGGTTTGGGAGCTAAATCAACATTTTTAACGGATGTGTGATAAGAGCAAACATCATCATACAGATTACTAGTCATAAACGCGTGCGCGCATGGCGTCAGCAAGAGAATATGGTACGCATTGGGGCACTCTGATACTTGCCACATATCATCACTTGTAACAGAATGATTATCTAATTTTTTGTTCCAAAATTTGCAAAGTAAATCTAATGATGAGTCAAGTACTATGTTTGGGTATACATTTCTATTTCAATTCAAGCTTATAAGTAGCACTCAATAAAAAGAGCAGGTGCTAATTGAATCAATCAACAAACAAATACACACGTACAATTTGGTATTGTGCATTCGTATAAAACTGAAATGAGAATCTTTGTTTTGCATGAGAAAAAACCTAGAATAAGTCAGTTAGTTAGAGCACAAGTGAAAATTTCTCGTTATTTCATTATATTTCATACAAAGAAAATCTTTGAATAGTGTATGTAATGAGCTTAAAATTGAATATAAAATAGTTTTTGTTTGTTTTGTTGACCAATTGATGACGCGTATATACGTACGTGACAAACGTGATGAAACTTCATGTCAGACATTTCGACTTCACAAGTCACAGATTTTATTACGAAAAGGCTGACAATTGATTGTTGGTGGAATCTCTGCATTAAAATTTAATGTGAAGAAGGTTCATAATGTTCAACAATCACTCTTTGCACTAAGGTGCTAACCTTTTGTTTGCTTATTCTTTTCAGTTTAAATGTAGGTGTTTGTTTTAGTTTAAAGGATCTAAAAAATATTAACAATGAGTGATGCTATTCGTTCTGCTCACCTTGAAGACCTAGTAAGCCAGGTTTGGGATGATGTGCAAGATGAGCATGATGAGGGTGAGGATGATGCGACCATGGACCTACTAACGGAACGCCACCAGGACCCCCAATGAATGGAAATGAGGATGCTGCTGCTGCCAACAATGAAGCATTGTTACTATGCTGTGCTGCTGCTCCATACAAAGCGTTATTGTATTCAATGAGACCTGTGGAGAATTAAGTAACCGAAACGATATAATTTGTTGCTGTCAATTAATATTTTTTTGCAAAGACAGGATATCAATCATACCTGGAGGAGGATAAATTGGTGATCCACCCACGATTCCTGCTGGAGAGTATATGGGAAATGGCTTGAATAACTGGATGTTATTCGCTGCATTATTCTGTTGATGCACTGACGCCAACAATGACTGATTTGGATCATCATCTTCACCCTCTTCGTCACCACCACTTGCACTAAACAAATCATTATTCTCATCGTCTTCATCTTCTTCTGGATCAATGTCATCGTCATCCCCACTCC
>JAQIXX010005016.1:0-14839 GCA_034700605.1 Willowsia nigromaculata
ACTGCCAATTTTCATCCAAATCGGAGACAAAAAGTTTGCAGACATGATGCGACTCATCTAAATAAATGGCTCTTTACAGGTTGAACTACATAGACAATTTGCAATAAAGCGTGCTATCGATTTTAGTTTAAGAGTTTACACCAGTGTTCCTAATGGAACGTCTACATGCAAAGTGCGGATTTCCTGGGTTTTAATTATGGAACGTTCAACTCACAAGGATTTTTGCTCAAGTGAAATGGACGTAAAGTGCTAAATGTTTCCCTCCTTCAGTTGACATTTAAAAGTTTTGGGAATGAAATCTCGAAAGAAAGCTCGGCGCAAGGTCACAATAATGATCACATATTTCTCTCAGCACTTTGTTTGCGAGCGACTTATATCAGGCAAGAAATCATTCCTGTGCAAATGTTACTTCTCTTCTATGCATTTCATTTACACGAACACATATAATAAGAACGCCTTCCCCATAAACTTGTATGAAAAGCTAAGCATCGATCGATCATATTAATATCAAGTGTGGGGGCTGCTGTAATAATATTTTTAAAGGCAGAAACTATTTCATATCATGTCGAGCAAGACTGCGACACTATTCGAGTGGAAAACTAAATTGCACCGTACGAAAAATAATAGTTTACGGCTGTTACACACATATAGAACGTTATTATTAGTTGGGCACGCGAAAATGTTATATTATCAGCGTCAGGAGGAGAACGGTGTCGTATCAATTTCTCGTTTCTCTGAATTCGCCAACACTCTACGCAAAAAACGTCGACACGATAGTGCGCAAAAACACTGACAAAAGCTCATTAGGGCATACACACAAACCGTTTACCGTTATTAGACAATGGGCTCACAATTCATATATGTATAACACTCATTACACGTCTACCTAATAATATTACCCTTTATCCAAAATGAGATTGCGAATTTTTCTAGATAATAATTCATATCGGAGAAATGTCTAGTATAGGGTATTAGAGATATCAGTATGAGCTTGTTTTTATATATGCCGAAGTTAAGTTTGAAGCAGTTTAAAATGATAAGGATTTAATGATATGCCGTTCGTGTGGCAAACATAGTTGTTGTAATAATCACTTTTGCACTCCAGTAAAGCTCGGAGGGTTTTTTTTTTTCAAATGGCTAGTCAAGCTAAATACATATTTTACAAAAGTATTTAAAGAAAAGAATGCCACATGGAAATTATTGAAGATAATGAAGTATTCTGACGCTACTTTTTGGCATGAAAAAGTAATAATAGATATTGAGAAAGAATTTACTACTTGGTTAAATGTCCTGAGAAGCATTCATTACGACACAATAAAACTTTCATCAATTAAATCAAATGAGCTGTATTGAATTATTACCTAAAGCTCGTGTAGTTTTCCCAGGACATTTCCAAGGTCAATATCAAATGTGGTATCATCATGAGTCTTCGTCTTTGTACTTTGAGCTTTTTAATGAAAGTGTGTGTGGTATGTGTAGAAGAAAAGGTTGGAGAGGACTACTATGATGCATTGCATTATTTTTGGATCTTTGTGCATACTATGGACCATACTTACATCTTACATTCAATATGCATCTTTGCTGACGAGGAAAACAAAAAACCGCGATGGCAGATCTCATGCTATGCACTTGACTTTGGCAAAGATTTTTACGGAAATCTCTCTCAAGACCAGCATGACTCTTGACTCTTCTTAATTTCGAGTCTGCTCACATTCCCGAATTCCGACACCCAAAGGAGATGAAACTTGTGTAGTCTGTGGCTCCAAGTGTCTGGGTCTTCTATCAGGAACCAGCAAAATTGATATTGGTTTCAATGAAATTTATGCGTTCTTTTCTAGATTGGCTTCATTTGTTTTACATTGACGATATTTGCATTTGGCAGTTCAAGCATGTGTCTAGACTACTTAAAACCATGATAGCGTGTTATAGCTTTTTAGCCGACTTCCAAATTTAGAAGGCATAAGGATGACTTGGCAGAATAATGCATGTTTCTAGAATTCAAAAGATGTAAATAAATCCTTACGACTCTCGTTTTCGTTACGGCTAATGAGTAGCAGATCGTACATGCTTATCTCACCAATCAGCTTACATGTGAGAAACCCATTGCGCAATCTATCATTTCTTAAAATTTTGAGTGATTTTTGCAAATGCGGTGCCAAAATACAAGAAATTCCTATTTAATTTTAGCCTACCGCCAACATCATATTTTTTCTGTGTTATGATTTGCATTGAACCCTCATGCACTAGGCAAAAAAGTATTAGTATTAGTCACAAAAATCCCATATGTGGTCACCCCGTCATAAAATGCATGCTTTTATTACGATTTGTGTAAACTCCAAATAAAAAATGAGTAATACTGATGCTTTGGCACAAAATAGAAATTTGGAAAAAGCTATGAATGTATTTATACGTGACCGGAAAGTTTTTAGATTCTCACCTGAAATATGAAAACCGGAATGTAAACTCCAGGGTATTTTTTGTAGGACAACGCGTTCAAACCGTTCCAATCCACAATGCTGATGATGAAACCCGCTTTTCCCAATGAAGATTTGTTATAGACTAGTATAATATATTTATGCAAATCCTTTATTGCACCAGTGCAGTGTTTCGGTAATCCTTTTCCTAGTTCCTGTGGCACATGTCATTCCAATAAAAGCAATATTTCTCACAACACTTCTGGGAATCCTTCTTGGGACACAGTATTCGTGCTAACTTTTGATTTCATCGTATTGTCACCTGCTAATCTCACAACAAGTTATGGTTTTTTCTGAGGATATTTCTTTAACCAAATCGATATGCACACACATTGCTGATTGCACACTACACACCTTCATGATTTTTTTCGCAATGATCTCAAGTTTGCAAGGCCCACTTCATAAATTTCACGTTGACGCACACATAATATAATCTCGTGTACCCGTGCAGAGTCGAGTAATGATATCCTCATCTCATTGCGAACTTGTTTTTTAAAATTACTTCTCTTTGTCATTAAATTTTATTCACAATCACAAAAAAGACAAACAAATGTATCTATTCCTGCTGAGGAATGCACCTTTCAGCATTCATCCTCTTTCTTATCGCTAATATAAAAACAATTTAAAAATTACTTATGAACATTGAAACAATATAATTTAAACTGACGCAGATTTTGTCAGTCAGCACTTTTAAAATGATAAAATGTAAATATTGTTAAAAGCTGCGATTCACACTTTTGTGTACTCAACCCCAGCGAGCCATCATCAATATGAATACAAGGAGCAGCCAGCAGCAAACGAAACCACAAGTCCAACGGATTTTGCACAACTTCTTTTCTTCATCTAAAAGGATTACGTTGAACAAGAAGCTTCTTTTATATATGGACTGACTTTGTGTGTGGTGCTATGCTGGTCGAGACAAAAATATTATTGCATACGTGAATGGATGACTAACATTCACAAACTTTTACGAGGATGATGAGTGCATGTGTACCAAGAAGAATTATTCTTTTGGAAGATTCATATCGAGATAACAGCATGGTCATCATAATCATCTCTCTCACACACAGGCAAATAAAGTTAACGTTAACGACTCACACATGCAAAAGGATTGTATCGTTATAACATGTTCGTTTGTGTGAGTAACAACCAAAAACTATCATAATCGGGCTTCTTTCTCTGTATTATAAAATCGAATCCAATCCAGCTGCTGTTATTACACAGAGCTCTCTCTATAATATGCAACGTCCTTTGAAAAACTCTGACTACATTTTGAACAACACACAGACAATCAGATAATCTCTTGATGTATGGACACGGATATGTTTTGCCACATAAAAGCCAGCAGAGAGAATAATAAACCCATCAAAAAATCCTTTTTACTATTGTATATGCAACAACCAGTCAAGTCACTGCATAACACATACAATGATTTGACGAGACATGAAGATCATGAGAAGGATATCTGCGCTAATGTATCTTCATGTGTAAAAACATGGACAAAAGCAGAGAGAGATAAATACAGAGGAGTTCTTAAGAAGAGTACAAAATGTTGTAAAAGCTGTGGTCTTGCTGGGAGATATCCACTTCTGAACAACAGTTCACTGTTCACAAAATCCTCTTTCTGAACTCAAGTGAGGAGGAATGGTTTTATGTCTTTGTGGGCACGTTCAAAAGCATACAAATAAGTGGCAAACTTAGTAATGATAATATATGCGACAACACGTGAGAACGGGGTGAGCTTTCCAGCAAAACCCAACAGCGACTGCTTCTTAGATGATTGAAGGTAGCAGGCTTTAACATGCAACTTGTAGCAGCAAACTAGAGAGAAGTAAAATGCCCCTTATGCTGTTGTTCATTTTTCATGTAAGAACAACCAAGGAAGAAGCTAAATAAACGCTTAGTGTGTATTACCTATGCCTCCCATATAATTTAGTCTTATTCTCAGGCTATGAGTTTCTGTACAGAACCAATAAGAAAAAGATAGTCGATTATCTAACCTGAACACGTATCCATTCCAAAAATGTAGTTGACTTGTTGGCGGTGATATTGGTGATGGTAGAGATTTTTGTACTCAATATTTGTGTTCAAGCTTGTTTCACACTTTATTCCTTTATTGTGGCTGATGACGACTTTGTGAGTATGGGGATATAGGGGGTATATTATTTGACAAAGAAGTTGGGCTAAATTGATAACATGGCTGTGTGTTTGATGTTGCGCCGATGATTATGTGAACATTGAGCTTTACAAAAGCTTAAAAAAGGCTAAAAGTTTTGTCTGGAGAGTTGTTTTGTAGGATGGCTTGAATAAGGCCTGTACGATGATGCCAGAAAGTAATAGTTTGTTTGTTAAAATAAAGTAGGTTTTAATATCTCAACTCGAATGTGTCATCATCATACACAGTGGTTCTAACAATCCCTTTGTAGCATAAATACTTTATTGATGAATAGTATGAATTGTTATGTTGTATACGCAAGTAATTGGCAAAATGGCAATATAAATAACATTAAATGTACACACTTTAATTTTTTATGCTCTATTATTTCATCCTCCACTATCAACATTATATTTGCCATTAACTTGCTGGTATCCTCACAAAATCACTAAATTGGGTTTATTCACGTGTGCAACTGGGTAATGAGATGAAACCAACATATATTTTTTTTAACGTTTCTGTCTATTCATGTGCACTACCTACTGATACCATCATCATCAGTGCATTCGTTGGCATTATTGTCTATATTTTAGTCGTATGTACAAAACGCAAAAAAGCCAAGGTGAAAATGTTTCAGCTCTGCTTATTTTTATCAATGCATCAACCTTACTGCATAATAATGTAGCTGAGATTGATACATGTACACAATTATGCAATGCAAGCGGAACGTAGAAGGATTCTCTCTGCAAAAATAAATCATCGAGAGTTGTAAGTGGTAAATGTTACATCAAAGGCATCTCCTTTAGTCTTCCGTTCTATTGATGGCTGCTTCACTGCTCATTTATGCATTCTCGTTTGAAATCCATAGGGTACCCATTTAGACTCCAAAAATCCAGTCGAAGGTCGTGCATCAATGATTAGAAAGTGAATGACGACAAATAATAGACATGAAAGGTCAACGAAGGATGAGATCAACACTGTACTTTAATGTTTATATGGGCAGCCGGATACACTTCTATAGAAAGCGATTAAGGCATCTGTCTTTCGTCATTTGCTTCTTCTTTTATGATATGATAATAAAAACGAGCTGGACACAGCTTAATGAATTTTCTTTGTGACTGCTTTGCAAACTGAAATTAGCATGTGTCGTTGTCGCTAATATGTATAATGTATTATTTTATTTTTGCCTGCGTTCCTGCTTGATTATATAAATGATGCACGGTCATGGAACTGCGAGCTAAAATTGAACTTATTGTTTTTCAAATGTACCAACTTGCGTCAGTTAGCAGTATAACAAAAGCAAAAGCTTTTTTCTATGCGTTTCTTCAGTAAATGGAGTGATCATGTCCATAAAGACAAGAATTCAATTGAAATGAATGCATTCTTAGAAACTAAATTTGCCAGAACGTTAACCTGAAATATGAATGACAATAATTTATCGTAATCTATATAATAGCTCTTGTAAACTAGTTACATAAATAGCATCAACAATTGTTGGAAATTCGAAAATTGAAGGCCTTCCATGCTATGTTTTTATTAGACTTTTTCCGTTGAATTTAGCATTTCAATGGATTGTCAAAATCTGCAACTATCCTTAAGCGTTGTTCTCCCTGAAGATGTAGGTCGCACGAGCAGAATTTTATGCAAGATCAGGCTTTTCTTGAATTCAAGAGTCGAGTTGATATTAAATCATAGCATTACACAACAGAGTGCAGCAGATAGTTTATAGAATAATTAATAATGCATACGTGAAAAGATGGATGTTTTGCATGCAAGAAAAATTAACGTTTAACAAAGCAGCCTTTTAAGTTGAAGTTTAAAATATTTAGTGAAACCCTAGCCCTAGATATCTTGTCCTTTCGAGTTGAATCTTCTGGATACGGTTTCTTATGTAGCATCGTCTGAATATTACCTGACAAGTTAGAAAACTGCATTTCACCTTAAGCTTTAAAATTTATTTTATTATCCTAAAATGGTAATTTGGATACACTTTGATAACAGTAAATTCTTAAACATAAATTTTAAAACTAAAAAGGACTTGCCAGCAACAGTAACACTGCTCATAAGTTTTTTGGCATTTTGTTCTGAGTACGTATAAAACGATTGTGATGTACGAATAAAATCGATCATGATATAATAATATGATAAAACAACAAATATATATTATGTATTTACTATTTCATCTAGTATTCCTAACTTTGAGATTCTAAAATATTTTAACATATAAACTTAATGAACACAAAGACAAACACTTTCATTGCATAGGAAGCTTAATTATTTTTGCAAGCAACAGTTTACAGATCAATATTAGGGAACAACATTTATATCTTCTGAGCATGAGCATCAATATACATTTTCAAAATTTATAAAGCGCAATAAAGTTATGTATAGGATATGCATACATACATACAATCTTATGTGACTGCAAAAGAGAAAGTTATTATATTACATAAAATAATATATGTATATCCATAACATGCACGTATTTATCTTTCACATGTGTAAATCTGCATGAAGATCTGGACCCTCTTATCCTCCGGACTTGGAAATTAAAAATATTATTGTTTAGGAAGTTATAAATGATTGAGTTTCTATTCCTCAAGCGGGGATAAGCACTCACACTAGAAGAGTGCTACATTTCTTCGGGATACTTAAGTTTAAATGTCCATGAATATTATTTGTAACTCTTGTCTTAAAAACTACACTTTAATACTGGCACTTGACTGGTTGTACTCTGTTATTGCAAATGGCAATAGTAGTTAACCAATCTACTCTAAAGAAAACTTTAATTTATCGGTGGAAACAATAATTGTGACATGACATGCCATGCCACTCGATGAGGTAGGGGCTGGCATACTTTCCTCCCATAGATATCTTCATCATCATCATTGAGCATGATTCTTTGCTCACAATTGTCGCGTATCTCGACTTGCAGCTAGAAATATTTTGTGAATTGTATCCAGCACATACATGATCATAGCAAGAAATCCAAATACCTACCGGAACAAAACAAAGTTCATTGCATGAGACATAAATTTATAAATAATAATTTCATTAAAACGTTGACTTTGCAGATTTGCATATGTTTTGTTCGCTTACAGAAGCCGCAATGAACACGCCCTCATGCTGACCCAAATTAGCTGCTGCCGTAGCGGTAATGAAATACAGGAAGGCCCATATGCCACAGTATATGGCTTCCTACAATACATGACAGACACCGTAATAGGTATTAATAAAATTACAGAAATAATCTATTTCCATATTATTTTGATGATTCTATCACACCGCTCCACAACACTTACGAAAATCCAAAGTGCGAAATGAAGACGCTCAATCACCCGGAAGATATAGAATGCGAACAGGATGAAAGTAATGAACAAGGCGCCAAGAGCCACGAAGCTGTACCAATAGTAAGTCCTACTTGCCGCAAGTATACAAATAAGTCCAAGGGCACTGAAAATCTATTCATGAAAATAAGATTTTTTAAAGCCAATTAGCTCATTTTCCCGTGAGAGTGACAAAATAAAGTGCATAACCTTGAATAAATGTTATTATATTCTTGAATTCATTTTCATACGATTTGCATGATTTTGAGAAATCCTCCAAATGACACACAATAGTGTGGGTCCAGGTGAAAGCTGCTCATCGTCGATGTAGATCCAGCCATGATTTTAGACATTGGGTGATGATGAGAGCTCCCAGGTTGGACGGAACGTCCTGCTTCCATGCTTGGATGCATTTTTGTGTTTATTTGTTTGTGAGAGAAACGGAGCGGATGCTGGGAGATGCTATTGAAGATGCTTTATGTGACTTCTGGGCTATATAACCATAGCCTTTTATATAGACGAAGTGTGAGTAAGGTAGGTGAATTGGGCTTTATGACTCACCCTTTGGTACCACAAGTGCACTAGAAAAGTGTTTTTCTGCAGTTTCCATTAACACGCTCAGAGCAAAAATATGTGATTGCACATCTTCAAATCACAAATACAAATGAGTCGAACCCTTCCTCCTAAACATCTCTTCCCCAAAAATCTGTAAAGTTGTAACAATTACAAAATATAGTGAACTGAAGATTAAGTAACAGAATCAGTGTTTTATAGTAGTTCCAAGCATTGAAACTTGTGCACTGAGTGCATAGTTGTTATTTCATCATTAAAAAGTCAGAATAAGATTTAAGATTGGGATTAATTATGCCATGAAGATGCTTGTTCGAGATTTATTGCCTTCATACCTAAAAAGTTTAAATCAGATATTTTGCACGCACAAAACAAACAACAAAAATATCTGAATGAATATTACAGGTAAAAATGCTTGCACATCTCTAAAGTTTGCATTCCTCAACCTTCAACACATTTTCTTCTTGTTCCATATAGCTGCTATGAAAAGTCCTACATTTAACACGAAAACAAAGGTAACAAGCACACTATCACGAATTCCATCATATTCCAGCTGCAAAACGGTTCGTTGGAGTCAAGTATGTATGTAAAATGAAATATACAGGAATACTACAGCTTGCTTGACTGACTTTAGTTTTTTCTATTTCATTCTTAAAAATTTGATTTTTTATAATTATGCACCACACTGTAACATAATTAACATGAAATCTGAAACTGCACAAAGTTCCGCGCAAACCATCACGAGCTCTTTACACCTTAATGAATGGTAATTTACTGAATAATAATATTATTGTTGACTGTTGATTAAATGAAGATGCTACTTTGCAAGAATGCAAGCTGTAAATGCAAGACAAAAAAATAATCTAGCAAGAGAGATGTAGAAGCTTTTGAGTAACAAAAATATTTGCATACCTTTTAATAGCGATGCGATGATGAGGATGTTGATAATGATAAGACGAATGAAAAGCTGCTTGCTGCTCATCAAATTCTCACAGGACCTGTATACATTTTTATTTACAATTGTAATGAGATGATGCATCCATCACCCAGTAGCAAAACTTTGAATGCGCAGCGTCACAATAAAAAATGCTCATCTCTTCAGTATCGGAATTCAGACCTACATGAGTAATGGATAGACAGACAGGGAAACTGGTTGCTATTATTGTTATGTGGACGTATAAAAACGATAAAAAATACAGGCCCACAGGACCAGGTATCAACTTTTGCAGTTTCCTATATTATACATACATATGATAGGTACGCGTCGTGCTATGTCGCATTCACGGAGTGCCTCTGGTGATTTAAAAAACTATGCATGTTTTCGTCATATTATATGTATGCATGGATGGATGGAAACAAAACAAAAAACATTGTATCAAACTCACCAGTTTTTTTATACCCTGGCAAAGCCAACCCTTCAATTGTTGGAGAAGAGATGGAGGCGAAATCGTTTGAGTAATTAAAGCTATATTTCTTATGCATAGGTATTGCATGAAAATGTATAACATCGGCTTATACTTATTATAGAAGCCAGAAGCTAGGTTTACATGTGTATAGACATGTATAAAAAAGTTTGTGCAGGTTGCACATGTTATATGGATAGATTTTATGTACCTACGCATTGTGTGTAAATTACGTAACCTGCAGTCAAAATAATATTATTACCTGCACCTTTTTCGTGGGTCCACCTGTCTTGTCAACAAACAAGATTGTATGGGGCATAACTTTCAGTCTCTTTCTGCAGCAAACGTAAAGAAAACTGTGAATATAATGGAGTATAATGGTATGTAATGTATGTTACACCTGAACAAATGATTCCAAAATTTCCGTTCCGAGCTGGGGAGTGACATTTTTCACTTGAACGCTTGCAGATTTTGTACAACAAGCTATGCAAGCTACGTAACATTTTTCTACGCGTCGATTTTGCAATGTTTTGCTCCAAAAGCAGAAATCTATCTGAATTTTTAAGTAGTATAATCATGTGCTCTTAAATGGACAAAACATATTGATCAAAGGTAAATGATGATATAAATGTTGTATTTACAGTCGCACACACAAAGGAAATTTTTTATGCGGGGTGACGTGATACTTCCTATAATGCATGAAAGTGACCATGCTGAATTAAATTTTGAAATAACCGAATAACAAATATGTTGGGAAAAGTTTATTGAAACAACTTACAGTTTATTTTACGGCAGTAAAATTCAGTCGAGTAACAATAAATAATCATATCCGTAACAGCTATGATTTAAAATAACAATTTTGATTGATGCAAATAAATAAGGTATTTTTTCTCTGTGCCGCCGTGTAGCACACTTAAATATAATAATAATGGTAACTTCTAAGGTAAATACTTTCGTGCAGTACCGTTTAAAGCCACGTTAACAAATGAGGATTCAATGAATACTGAAAAAACTAAGGATCTTTTTCCATAATTTCAATATGACGATATCATATACAAAGACTGTTCACTAGAATTATACCTATTAAATACATCACTGCATGCAAAGTACAACTATAGTACAAGTATGAATACAACGTTAAAAGTTCTAGGTTTATCCACGTGATTCACTGTTTATGTCCGTTGCGGTTATCCCAATTAAGGACAACAATCTAGGTTTATGTTACATTTAAGTTTGTTTTCAAACAGTCGAATAATTTGCGCGTGATTGTTTGTTGGGGTGGTTTGAATTGAATATTTACGAAAAGAGCACCTTCAATCCGAAAATCCCGTTTAATTTTCACAATATGATTGTCATGGACGGAGACGGACCAATTGGGTGGCTGAAAAACTGTCCACAGTAGTTAGATAATAATGACTCTTAGCGATGATGATGGATGATTGATTAGTTTTTTGCGAACTTTCATTTCCAAGATTTGTCTACTGTTGAAATGGACGAGTTGTCTGAATGCAAGAAAATCGGTTCCTATATTATATGTACACTTGGGTTTAGAAACACATTAGAAAATTAGAGGATTCCAATCACACCTGCAATATCATGTTTCAAAAACCACGAGTCTTGCCCATTCATACCATTACCTACTTATAATTTGGACAATTCACTGAACACTTTAATCATGAAATTTTTCCATTTTCCCATATTTTTGCACGATAAATCTCGTTGATAAATCTCCCTTAAAAATTGTAGTCTACGCGCACAACTTCAAGTACCTATTCCAACTAGTTTTCATAAATTCAATCCGGCCTACTCACACAAAACATTTCGTAAAATCTATCTTCAAGTTTTACATAACACCCATTACTGTAATTTCGCTACGTTAATGTTTCTTTGTGGTTAATAATAAGTATAATGAATAAATAATTTCATATTAAATTATCTCTTGTAACTTATGTTGAGGTTGTCGTTGTCTTGCGTTGTCCCCCCTGAGCAAGTTCTCCGGCTTTCCATGCGATATATTTGAGGTAAGCGTCAAAACCATAAAGCAGCATGGCAATGTATCCAAAGACCTGTTCACATTTCAAAATTTAAAACATCTTCACATTTTTAACGCACCATTTTATGTTATGCTGTGTGCAATTTTAATTTTTCTTACCGAAGCAGCTATGAATACTCCTTCGTAGCTGCGTACAAAACAAGAAAAAAAAGACCAATTAACAAATCCTAACTATAGTATACATAACGCGCTTTTATGAGTATTATAAAGGATTTTACCTTATCATGCTGGAAACAGCCGTTGCCGCTGTGAAGTAGATGAAAGTCCATATTGCACAGTATACCGTTTCCTACAGATTCAAAAATAAATCAATTAGTGGTCAAATTAAAATGAGTAAACTCTGAGACGATTTTAAAACACTTAATTTACTTCCATCACAAAACTTACCACAAGCAGCCACGGGATAAAATGGAGCCTTTCAACTATGTGGAATAAAAAGAAGAGGAGCAGAAGCAACGTAATCCAGAATCCTCCCATTGAGACAAAACTAAACCAATTGGCATTGTGAGCCCTTGAGTTCCTGGCCACCGATATACAAATGAAGCCAAGAAGATTGAGCACCTGTTGTGACAAAAACAGATTTACAGTATTTCATTCGGTTTCATGTCCAGGAATCTCATTAATCAAACATTAAATCATCCGGCAATCTCTTAATCCACCGTTGGAAACATTTTATTACCAATTGTCCAACTTTCAGAGTTCCTGGTAGAGTCCTCACATACGAAGGATCAAATCTTATGGTCGTATCAATGGTCGTGGTGGTGGTGGACGTGTAAGTCCGATGAGTCGACGGAAGTGCGCTTTCTGGATCCATGTCTATAAAAACCAACAATCAAATCACATTACATACACATAAATCACTACTGGAATGCGAGGCGACATCTAATTAATTTTTTGAACATGTAGAATTCCTCTTTCCTACCTCTTTAATTAAATATTTATGAAGACACTTAAATTTTCTCCTGAGGTGAATAAACCAATGTGGAAAAGATAAGTATGAAAAACTCCTGTTCAAAACGCTATATTCATTGATAGGGAATTGACTGGCAGGCAACCCAATTTAATGGAACTAGGTCACAGTCACTCGATACAAAAAGGAAGCCCTCCGGCCGGATCCGCTTGTTTGTGGCTCCCAAGCTTATAAGCTAAACTTTAGATTTTAATGTGCTCACTGATTTCTATCTTTAACATTAGGCATCTATGTAGGCATCCATGTAGTACGCACTGTTGCAGAATAAGTTGATTGAAACTGTTGAAAGTAGTAGGCATATTTGTTCGCATAATAAGGCTTATCATTTGGAAGGTTTTCTCCGATATGTAGACATGTCTGTTGTGTAAGTATCGTTGGTTCCAAAAGAGTCATTAACTTTTTCGATTTAAGACACATTCGCTGCTATACACTGCCACACTTGTGTGAATTTTGCACTCAAAAAACTGGCATGATGGGTCGGTAAAAATCGTGCGCAACACTTTCGTCTGAATCTAGTGCAGTGGTGCTTTTTGCCGTGCTGGCTGGCGTTGACCAGGCTGGCAACCGAGATTATTTGCGAAATCTTGCTAATATTCAAAAAAGTTCTAAAAATGGCTCAGCTCGCTTTCTAGCGTTCCCGTCCCGGGTTAGTTATTATTGCACCGCTATATACCGTGATATGTAGTGGTACGGTTGCGAATTTCAAGATGAAAGTAAAAGGAATGAGGAATGATAATTTGATAAGATGTCTTTCTGAGTTGTGAGAATGAATGCTGTCCATTCCATTTGCAATTTTTGCTTTTGCACACAGTTCGGGAAGCAGCTCACAGTGTAAAAGCGAAAAGTATTATGCACACTCGAACATCATTAGATGTTAAACGAACAAAAAACAGCTTTTAGCAAGTTTGCCATTTTATTCACGTTGTATTTTCAGGATACATTGTCAACCAGATAAAAAGACACTTTGAAAGTTTACAGGAGCACCATAATTAAAAGGAAACCTCTTCTCTTTGTAGTGTCAATGCAATGGCCACTGACTATAAATTTCCAAGCGAAAGTAGAAAGACATCAAAGTAGAAGATAAGGTGTATATAGGTGACAAGGACAACTGCTTTGTGTATTTGTAAAAGGCAAAGAATAATCAGTTTACGACCCCAAAAAAACTTTTTTGTACTCTGATTTTGGCAGACACTGGCTTCAAACGTAGAACACTCTGTCTTGCCTACATAACGCGCTTCGATAACTATTCGTAGTAATTGTAATCTCTTCCTGCGTAGGTATACTTTTTAATGAATTAATCGCATCCTGTATAATATCTGCCCACTCGCAAAATAGTCGCAATTCAGAATTTAAGACAAGCTATCTATATCTTTGTGGTAACTCTTCCGTAATGAATCATACATAAGAATAAATTATTTTTTAGAGAAATGGAAAGACGAAACACAATATCACACGAAAACAATGCAAACACAAAATGTCACACTTGTTCAACAAATTATCATAGTGTTTGCATGACAGAAGGAGAAGAAGCAAACTAATTTTTGGTGGATCGGATGTTGATGAATAATTATGCATAAGATTTCCATAAGCATTCGTATAAAAAGGTTGCCTAAAATATGACAATTTGAGCTAATACCTCCCACCTACACACATGCTTCGAACACTAAAGACATTCACTTGTGCTCACTGCTGTTGTGAGAGCTCTCATCTTTGCATCATCAATTGTGTTTTGTGTTCTCGTTTCATATGTTTGAGAGGATTCGTAATGTAAAACGCGAAGGCATGAAAGGGGTATCATCTTTTGTACGGTAAGGGCTCATCCACATATTACGTTATCTTAAAAATCATGATTTACCTACCTACCTACCCCCTTCGTTATCACTTTAAC
>JAQIXX010005017.1:0-14837 GCA_034700605.1 Willowsia nigromaculata
CATTGGGGACTCATGTCGTCCTGGATGTTTAAATTAACACAAGGAGCATTTCGTAAACCTCAACTAGAAGCAGAGCATAGTAGAACTGCTGACGAATTAAATTTTGAAAAGCTATTTCCTTGTTGCTTCTTATGGATGATTTTATTGACTGTAAGTTTCGTTGCATTTTTATTTGAAATTGCGAGCATAGCTCCAGGAATAGACGAGTTATTTGCAGTGATGGTAACATCTTGGAAGAGTAGATTAAGTCATTTTCAACAAACAAGAATAACAATCATTGGGTTTAATCGTAGTACGAAAGAAAAATTTATCTCAATATTTTCATACATGAAATAATCTTGTTTCTCCACACGTGAAATAAAATATCATGGGACATAAATATGCTTGCGTTCTTTTGCGGAATTTGAAATTTTTCCTAAATTTTCTTGTTTTTCTGTTTATGTTTAACCTGGCCAGAATAAAAAGTTTTAATATAATTCAAATAAGTATTTAATAAATATATTACATTATAGCATTAAGTTTTAGATATGAAAGATAATTAAAGACGAGCAGCTAACCTAGTAAAATGTATACACGCATTTTTACGATTATTTAAGGAATGCCTTCGGAATTTTTTTATCCATATATGCAAGACATGGCTTAGAATGTGCTGAAGAATGTTCCCAACTTTATCATGAATCTACTAGTAGAAACCCACTACTTATTAAATGCGACAAATACTTCACTTAGTGTGGTACTGTCATTTCCAATAACGGAATAAAAAACAATTTGAAGAGTTGGCAAATTTTTGAGAACTGTCGTAAATATTGGATCAAAATTTAGTTGCTCATTCGGGAGAGGATTGCCTACAACAGAAATTAATACTGTAGTGTGTATTGAGAAATCGTAGAATTTGGGTACTTTAAATATATCAGTAGTGAAGAAAAGATGATAGGGATGCGAGAATATTTCATTGGCATGTTTGTAATATATCCACAAGTACATTCTCCAATATAATTGTTATGATATATAGGCATATTATTATGACATAAACAGCCATGATGAAGATGTTATGATGATGTATCAAATAGTTTAGATAAGTATGCAATGACAATTATTTAAGTATGCAATGACAATTATTTAAGTATGCAATGACAATTATTTAAGTATGCAATGGCAATTATTTAAGTATGCAATAACAATTATTTAAGTATGGATGACCATGTATGACTATTGTAATTTGTAATAAAATCGCAGAGCACATACCACTTGCTCTGATTAACTCAAGCAATAAACTTAACAATAATGATACAGGTTTCGCCAAGTTGAAGACGACAATCTTCAAATATAAAAGAGGTAAATACTAGCTGATAATTTTCAAATGTAATGATCAAATGTAAAAAATAGAAGACATGGCTTTGGGCTTCTTAGAAACTTTCTGTCAATGTCAAAAATACCATATTCAATTATCTTGACTACGTTATGATGTTTTAAGTTGAATAATTTTCATGAGTTAGTGTATGTTTTATATGAATATTGAAGACCTGAGCTCTGTTTCATAAACTGTATGAATCAAGGTGTTTAAATTTATAACTATGCAACCGAATGAATTATGTGTGCGATATGCACATTACTGCATAGCATAATATGTAAATTAACTCCTTTTCAGTTTTTATTTGCAAAAACAATTTATGAGTGTCTGGCTTTGTTCCGTATGAATAGGATTTTAATCTTAATTCACACTTAAACCGCAATACATCACCTTATCAAAAACAAAAAATATATTACAAAGGAATGGGTACACAATTACTTACTTGAATTTCCAAATCATGATCGTTTCAAATTGTTTCGATGCAAGGTTGTCAAAAACATAACTTTCCAATAAAATGTAAGATGATAAAAATGACGTTTGTTGCAAATGCTTCAATTTTGTCCAAGCTAGAAAATAGCCCCATTTAAATATTTGCAAATTAAACTAGATAGGACTGGTTCAGGACTTTATGACAGGAACATCCCAATATGATGAGGTGGACGGGGTCGATAAATATCATGTAAGATGTTAAAAAATATTTTTGTAATTAAAAATAAAAACGAACAGATAATTATTTATCTTGTTCAATCACATTTACTTTGAGGCTTATTAAACTCCGTGTATTATATATATGCAATGCAGCTCTAACAACGCCCATTATTAGACGATTATTTGGATATAAATTTTCGAACTTAACTGATGAGATCATGAGTTATCCAACCAAACGATTATAAAAACCAAAAGTATACCCTTCGAGTTCCATTACTTATATGGAAAAAGATTGCAGGTTTTACAACATTTATCTTTAAAAGTATTTTATTTCTGTATAAAATTTGGATAAATGATGGAACCACTCCTTCCAGATATTTCAGATGATATAAAATACAATTACACTAAGCATTCAATTAAATTCGTGGTGGCTCTTTCTGATACCATATATTGGAGCCTAAAACGATAAATTGTAATAATAGGAAATATAGAAGGTATTTAGTTGCAGTTTCATAAGCAACTAATTGTTATCCAGAAGAGGCGGTGGCTTATTATTTCTACCGGATAAAATGCTGGCAATTTAAAAGATAAAACGATTATATAAATGGTGTCAATTATTTCATGCTTCACGATTGTTGTAGCATCGAAAATTTTTTTTCGATCTAATCATTCAACCAATAATATCTAAACTTTGACAGTAAGACCCAGGTGGATTTTTTGAAAACTTGTTAGGTTTTCTGAATGCTAGCCAACGTGAATAAGTTTTAATTTTTAAGATCTTTTACAAAAAGGCAAAATGCGGCAGGAAAGACATCTACTCTTACAATATTTTTTTGTGCTGAATTTCGTGGTCAAAATATTTTCCCTGCGATTAAATATTGATTCTTGTGTAAGTGTTAATAACAACGGTTACTTAGAATACGCCAGGGAATTGGAAACAGGCTATTCCCGCTACTGGCTTATATTTGTTGACCTCCAGGATGACTGTGTTTATCCATTTTGGAATATACAAAAAACTGTCTTGAAAAGGTACCCCGCGCAAGTTGACAAATTTAAGCACAATTTTAAATATACAACGACCAACCCTATCACATTTACTTGTTTTGGTCACCAAGCGGATGATCGGTTTTTTCACACAATTAGGCAATTTTTGTTCAGCCCGCGAAGCATTCTTTTACTGCTAAACTTCAAAATAATCAACTTTGGTTTCATTAGTGTTGACCACTTGCCTTTTATTAACAAAATTATGTGGTCCCCATCAATTAAGGCAGTCATGTTTGTGAAATATCGATCACCAAATGTATACTTTCACTGCAACTTATATTGCTCAGTGGAAAAATCGACTACTTCATTCAGGATTAGCGTACTTCAGTTTCCTGAAACTATTCAAAAGAACCTGTTCTGGAATGGAAATCAACGACATATTGTTTCGTTTGTAGCACTTAATTTCTTCCAATTTTTCAGCATATTTCAAGGTCCGCATCGACATTCGTGTAGTAACTATGAATTAAAACGTTCAGCCCATGCCCAATACTGCGAACCAAACTTGATGACAATTATAACATTAGCAAGAGCTCATAACATTTCGGTTGATATTCATCCACTTCATCAGAGTGCAATATTTTTTAACCAAGCAGACAAACAATATATAGCTGGTCCATATAGCCACAATATTCTCATGCATGTAGGAAACGCTGCCAACTTTGATATATATTTCTCAGAAAATGATGTAATAAAAATTGTGTATTGCACATATTTATCGAACTCTGAAGGCGACCCCTTGCAAATATGGTCACAACCGTTTTCAAAATATGTTTGGGTAACATTGTTGATATTCATGCTAATTGTTGCTGGAATATCTCACCGTCTCTTTCAAAGGGGTAATATTTTGAGCTCCCTCGTTTATACAGTTGGATACTTTCTGGGACAGTTGGGATGGAATGATAACAAAAAGCAGAGTCAATATGTTTGCATTACAGTATTTGGATTTTTCATAAGCTCATTCTACAGAGAAACAATCACAAGCACTGTGGCAGTTACTCTACAAGATGCTACGTTCAGTTCTGTGAAAAACTTTCTTCTCGGCGGATATAAAATATTTTATTACACAGTCCCTTATGAACCAACGGTTCCTATCGAACTACTTTATAAGGATTCTTTCAAAATTAAGGGAATAAGTCATTTATTTAACTCTAGCTTTACTCATGCGTTAATAAACGACCCTAGCCCGAGGGAATTTAGCCTGCATTTGAGAAAACGTTTAGGCTTACCCATGTCCGAATTTAACTTTGGATTGGTGAAGGAGTTGATTGAAGAAAGCATACAAGTTAAAAACCCTAGCTATCGAACCCGATGTGAAAGGGTTCCTGAGCCATTGAATGAGTATTCAAGATTTTGGGAAATTTCATCAACCATCAAACATTGGTTGGGAAAATCCATTCTGCGAATGCAAGGTGCCGGATTGAACTCTCATTGGGAACACATGTCGTCTTGGAATTACAAGCTAAGTAATGGAGCATTCAAAACAGATCGTTCGATCGCAAGAACAACTGATGATTTGGATTTTGATAAAATGTTTCCTTGTTTTGGCTTACTGGTAATATTGTTGCTGATAAGTGCGACTATCTTCATGTATGAAAGTCTATTGGTAGTCTCTAGAATCGTACGAGCTGGCTTTTGTCGTCTTTGGGATAGTTGTATGTTTTTATTCAGGTACACACAAGCTAGAAATAAAGTGGTTATTTTTTAAATATCTCAGGAGCACAGTCTTGGCTAATAGTAGCTTCACAAATAATTGATTTTAAACATGCATTTTCTGGTATGAAGAGAGCAAAACAAACTAGTTCTTATTCAAGTTTTAAATTTGAATAAAAAACATGTTGGATCAACAACTTTGCTATTGGTTATCTTATATACACCCCCTATTTTTGTTTGTGCCTACTCAATTTACTCCATGTAATGAAGACATATGGAGCATCTAATAGTTATTACCATTATGATAGCTTTATATTGATTAGTCCAAGAATCTTAGTACTATACTATTTCTATTTGTATTATTTAATGTTATACTAATAATAAAACTAAGTTTTACAATTCAAAGTTGTTCAAGTCGTTGTGCAATTTTTAATATAAGGTCAACACTTTCCTGTATAATTTATTATGCAATATACACTTGCAAGTATTCAACTATTTTTGTGTGGTGTGACCAATGCATTTATCACCTGTATATAGTGAGATCTGCAATAAAATTATATGCTGTATTCAAAGACTAATAGAAACACATCAATGTAAACGTTATCTACTTGCACATTTTCATAAATATTCTACTTCTGTTTTTACAAAAACCATAGACCTGAAACAATCAGTCTGTTTGGAATACATTTACAGATGCATTTAAATCAAGAAGAACGTTCAAGAAAGATTAGATGATAGACTCACTCATTTTGTAGTACCTAAACATTATCCTAGACAGGGCGATTTCAGGATTTTGCATGTTTTTATCTTTCCTCTGATCATTTTGAGCTTCAGTGCGTACCCAAATCACATCAAGATGAGTCATATAAAGTTATTTTGAAAGTGTATATTTTCGAGTTTGAGGAACTTTGAACAGTTGTTTTGGTCCTAAGATTATTTCGTTGATGTGTAAAGTCGGCAAAATTTTATTGTTACCCTCCTCTTTATTGTTATTGGTGCTTATAAATTAATTATTTTTATGAAGTATTTGAGCATGCAATCATGACTACATGGTTCAAACCAACTAATGCATATTGGGATTCCCCATGACCGAGGTGTATAGAAACCACTAATCAGAACTTTCAATTTGACTATCACCAAAAAAGGTTGCCAAGTGAGATACACTGTAGGACGGATTTCAAAAGTAATAGACACTCATGAATGAATAAGTGCCAATGATTCCTGAGATGATCACTGTACTACAATTTCTTTGATAAAAGTGAAGGTTTTATTAAGCAGATTTATGTCTGGCAATTAATATTCATCTGTACAACAAAACTGAACATACTACATGGACACTTTATCAATCTGCTCATTTATCATTGAGATTTGAGATGCAATGCGGCTGTTGCATTGGGCGTTCTTTGCTGTTTTGGGAATTGTTGTTGGATTCTGATCTGAGGAAATCGTCTATTCATCTACTCTGTGAGAGAATATTTCCTCTGGTATACTCGTAGCAGTGCTTCATGTTGCATTGTTTTATACTGGAATTAGTCCATCACCTAAGCCTACTATGAGCTTCCAAATATCAGGAATGATAGGAAGGTGTATTGAATTCAAAATTTCAGCAAATTTTAGTATCTTTTAACATGTCATGTACAAATTTGTTTAAAAATAAAACTGATAAGTATTCATGCAATAAACAGGAATGCAATTTTTGAAAAGAACAAAAAGAACATTTTCAACCACTTAAATAAAAAAAACATTTATTGTCTAGAAGTGAAATATAAAATAACATTTACGAGAATATTTTATTTAAATCTTCAAAAAGTTACAACTGTGAGACAGGTGAATCAACACTATACTTACTTGCTTAAACTTCCTAATCTACTTACATAATTCATTTCCTTTCCCTTCTCAAGCAATATATAATATAATTACAAATAGATTTCTGTGCAGACCCAAAAATTTTACCCTTTCTCCCAATTGTTTGTACTTTTGTACGACGACGACAATTCGTCATCTTTGAAATATTAACTTGAAAGTTCATCCAGCAACTCTTTATGATCTCAGTATAGACACGTAGCTCTGCAATGTCATGCAACACATTAATCTTTTCAAAAACAAATACAATTGTGCTAATTACTAGCAACACCGTAAACAAGCAAAAGAAATGGAACAACTTGTCATAGTTCAGGTCTTCTGTAGTACTTTCCGGACTATCTCCTCGCAGAATTTCGTTAAAGGCTCCAAAATATAATTTAAAAAGCCAAGACGACATTTTCCCCCAATGATCGGTTAATCCACTACTATGCATTCTAGATACGGACAATCCAAGCCACTGTTTGTTAGTTGTCATTATTTGCCAAATAGCTGGAAATTCATTTACAGGCTCAGGAATTAATTCGCAACGAGCTCGATGACTAGTGCTGCCAGTACTCACATTTCGCTCAATTAACTCTCTCAAAAAACCAAAATTAAATTCAGCAAATAAATAGCCCAAACGCCCACTCAAATGTAAACCATATTCTACTGGCCCAGGTAATTTCATGGAAACAACTTGAAAGCTAGAGTTGAGCAAATGATAAATACCTCTAGTTTTAAAGAAATGCGAATAAAGTTCCGGGCTTGCTAAAGGATACCCAGGACTACTAATAAGCATGATTTTGTATCCACTCAATAGAAAGTTTTTAACTGTATGAAATGCAAACCCTTCTAAAGTTACTGCTACAACACTTGTTACAGTTTCGCGATAAAAGGTGCTTATCAAGAACCCAAATATTGTAACAAAAATCAATTGGTTTTTGTTTCTTTCCCATCCCAACTGTCCCAAGAAGTACCCCGTGGTATTTATGATTGTGTACATAATATTTTGATTCCAGATATATTTATGAAATATCAGAGCAATAATCAAGAAGGACAAACTCAGGAGACACCACAGTCTTTTGGAAAACGGTTGTATCCAAACAAGATAAGGAGCCCCTTCAACGCTACTCACATGACTACAATAAGCGAGTTTGACCTTACAGAATTCTGCAAAATAATAACCTGAGTAAGAATATCGCTGAACGTATTTATAATCGGTATCATACAAAGGTCCGTAAAAAAATTGACTATGCCTTCTGTTAAGCATTGATTCTAGCTCTGACTGAGGGAATATTTCTAGCGAAAGATTGTGTACATTTGCTAAAGTAATACCTGTCATCAATCTTGCTTCACAATGGTACCCATCCCTAGACCGTCTGAAAGTTTGGTGGACACACGACTGTCGGTCGCCCGCATGGTATTTTTTGAAAAACGGGAAGAAATGTATATGTGGAAATGCTTGTACGTATCTTTGATTTCCATTCCAAAACAGTTCTTTATGTGTGGTTTCTGGGGTTACCAGAATATTAAAATTAAATGCTGTGTTTAATTGAGCTCCGTTGCAATAAAGATTGCACTGGAAGTAAATATTAGGGGACACGATCTTAATCAACATTACTGTCTTCAGTGACGGAGACTTGAGTATCGGTATTAAATATGGAACCTGATCAACATTTGTAAAGCCCGATCCAAAAAGGGCGAAGTTCAGAAGTACAAAAGTTGTTCTTTCGCTGTATGAGAACTGTTCAATGGTGTTGTAAAAACGAATATCTATTTGAGTCATAAACTTGCTGAAAATGATTGAAAATGGTTGTGTGTGTTTGAAGGTCCAGTTTGCTCCGTGAAGCTGGGAACTGTATTTAGTCAAAACCGTTTTTGGTAATTTAAAAAATGGATCGATGCAATCTTTTGGCACATCAATGAAAATGGGCCAATGTGTTTGAGCACTTGAGTCCAATGCAGTTGGAAATGTTTTATATCCGTTTTTTGTTGTGCTTAAACAGGAGTAATAATTTTTTGCTTGTGTACCAAAACTGATGAAGAACAAAGATGAAAATTGTTTCCCCTTTTTGCATTTTGAGATTTTAAACTTTCGTGCACAATTTTGACAAATATTAGGAACAATGGAAGTAAATTTTTTAAAAATACTTCCGAGTGAAGAGTGAAAAGTTTTTTTAACTTGGAGTTTCTGAAAAGCTGTGTAGAGTTTCTAAATGTTTCGTGTGTTATGACCAATTTTATAATAACTGAAAAAAAGTCTCGTCAAACTGCAGACATATCTCAAAAAAATTCTCACTTTAATTTGATAGATAGTTTTGTTAAGATTGGTGTGTTGCTTCCCAGGTTATACTGTTTATCATTTATATAAACCGAATATAAAAAAGTTTTTAATGAATCGAAATCACAGAATTTTACAATCTGTCATGATGAGGGTCTATATTATTTTTATAATATTTTAAATTTATTTATTTATATAAACGCATCCGTTCAAACCTGCTTTTAAAATTTATATTGAAGTAATTCTAGCCGCTAAAGTTAACCTTGAGCTTGAAAAAAAACGTTTGACGCATTTTTATAAATCTACGGCACAAGCAGTGGATATGTGTGGATACGTAAGAAATTGAATATTGATCAATCCAATAAGACAAGGCATGAGCTTCTTACATGAATAGTAATTATTTCTTGTAATTACATTTTTCCTCCGCTCAGCCCTAAATGAGGGTCGTATTTCTTGAAAAAGTAATCAACTTAGAAAGCAATTACTTTTATCTAATGGGAATTTTTATAAGATAATTGGTTTGAAAGCGCAAATTGAACCAGTAATATATACTGAGAATTACTTATGTAAAATCGGTATCATCTTTTAAATAAAAATTCTTTGCTCATCATGATCCAGCCCATTAGTTTCCAAGCAATTCTTTCTAACGCCGATGACTGTCTTTCGGATTTTTGATGGACAGGCTTTACCATAAGCATAGTAAATTCCGAAACGATACTAATTTTATACGCAGTCATTTCCTCATCCTCCAATCTCGTTTGATATCATCCTCAGAAATATCACCTTTTTCCATGGAATACTGTTTCCTCTTTTTTTGGGAGTTAATATCACACGCTCAAAACCAGTATCACATTCTGCTGGTGCCATTTTTAATGCTCCTCTGTCCACGTGTCTACTTGAAATGAGAATAATGCGTGCGCAATCATGCACAAGCCACCGTATTTGTATATGTGTGAAGGTATGCATGAATACCTAAGAAAAGCTACATCCATGCCTTTTTTGAAACACCGATTTCATCTCCCTTTTTTCGGGTTTGTCACCACACTTCGATTTTTCAGACCAAAGAGCAAAAACGGTAAAAAAAGGGTGACGAAAACTTTTTTCCCTAATCTTAATTCTAGTTTTGCCTCCTTAGAAATTGCTAATCAATATAGTTGAATTAGATCTCGGGTAATTGTAATCCAGGACAAAGTTCACCTGGAAACTCCTATTTTAAGCTGGCTTGAAACGTCTCTTTACAAAATCCAGCATATTGACAAAGCTAATAAATTATACTGGGTAAGAAAATGATATGCAAGCTGATTACTGGTGTACAAACGACTCGTGTTTGAGAGTTTCCGTCAAAATTTCAAGTACAATTCAGGTTAATTATTTTATACAAAATTATATTAATGTGTACTACTGTGTCTTATGGCATTCACAATTTTGTGACAGTGACAAAATAATGTCTCCCCCCAGTTCCCTTTAATTTCCATCAATAACATGAGGAAAGTTGCAAGTCTTACAAAGTTTAATTTTAAAGGCAATTTGTTTATTTGTAAAATTTAGATAAATTATAAAACCACACGATTCATATGTTAAATACATTCATTCATACATCCAAAATATAGTAAACATTCAATATTCAATTATATTCTTAGTGGTTCTTTCTTTGAATATATATTGGAGCCCAAAAGCATAAATTTTAATCATAGGAAATATAAAGTGTCTAATTACGGTTTTGGAAGCAAACTTTTATTCATTTGGTATGCAGAAAATAGTAGGCTACAGTTCTACAAGAGAAACGCTGCAAATTATAGTGATAAAACGATCGTGTATATGCTGTCATTATTTCATGCTTCGCAATTGTTGAAGCCTCAAAAATTTAAATGGGACATAATCACTAAATAAACTGCGGCTATAGGATCCGGATCGAATTTTTGGAAACTTACAAGTGTTATAAAACCCCTATAAGTTGCCAGTCTAGAAATTAAAAAAAAACAGGCAACATGTGGTTAAAGAGATACCTGTTTTTACAAAATACTTTTATGTTTGTCTACGTGGCCAACGCCAAACCGTATTCAGTACAATTCAGTATTCATTAATGTTGACCACATGTTGTTTATTGAAGAAATGATGTGATCACCATCGTTTAAAGCGGTTATGTTTGTGAAATATCAGTCACCAAGTTTATACTTTCACTGCTATGGTTATTGTTCAATGGAACAATTGTTACGGTACTGCAGTTCCCTGAAACTATTCAAAAGAACTTGTTCTGGAATGGAAATAAACGACACCTTGTATCATTTGTTTGGAATTGCAAATTAAGAAATGGAGCATTCAAAATATATCATGCAGGAACGCAATCTGGAAGAACAACAGATGATCTGGATTATGATAAAATGTTTCCTTGTTTTTGCTAACTGATATTATTGTTGTTGATGTGTACGAGTATCTTCATCTATGAAAATGAAAGAATATTGGTAGTCTCTAAAAACATAAGAGCATCTTTTCGATGTCTTAGGGATACTTATGGGTTTCCTCTCAGATACTTACGAGCTAGAAATAAAGTAGTTTTATTTTAAATAACTCACAAATGCAATCTTGGCTACCACTAGCTCCACAAATAGTTGATGGTAAATAAGACGAAAGGACGGCAATAATAGCTGGTCTCTCTTCTAGCTTTAAATTTGAGCAAAATACCTTCTGGAGCAACAGCTTTGCTACTTGTTATATTATATGTATATACATGATATTTTGTGTATGCTTACTTAAATTACTCCATTTATAACTTAATGAATTTTTTTGAAGCATCTAATAGTTAATAAATAACTCTCCATACACAGACTCAACTATGAGAGGTAATATTTATCCTTTACTATCAGCTAACTTAACTAATAACACGGTAAATATGAGTAAAATTTGAGATATGCATTTAATTGATACCCGTAATACAATAA
This sequence comes from Willowsia nigromaculata, assembly GCA_034700605.1. Classification (NCBI taxonomy): domain Eukaryota; kingdom Metazoa; phylum Arthropoda; class Collembola; order Entomobryomorpha; family Entomobryidae; genus Willowsia; species Willowsia nigromaculata. The sequence continues at coordinate 11,756 of JAQIXX010005017.1, forward strand.
CTTGTTCAATTTTTTATAGGAATTTCGTGTTGTTGTGGAATATCGATTAAATCCAAACAAAGCCTTTTATAAGATAAACGTACTTACTGAAAACCTATGAAGCATTAAATTTATTTAAAATGGCTCTTCTATCAATCAATTTTAGATGTTTAAGCAAAACATACAATAATGTTTAAGGGAAAGGCGTATTCTACAATTTTGAAAACAAAGTTTTATCTAATGGTACTATAATCAAATTTTTCAGATACTGGATTATGAATTATCTGTGAATACCACACATAATTCATAATTATTTATACTTGCTTCCTCAACGTTCTTATATACAAAACTAATAATAGTTAGTTCCATATTATAACCAAGATAATAACCTAAGGATCCTGAAACTCGAATCCTTTCAAGTAAAATTATGTCGTGCTAAGCAAAATAATGAGCCAAATTTATTTTTCTGATTTTTCCAAAACATTATTATAGATTGCTCATATTGACAACTAAAATAATTGATACTTTCATGCTGAGAGGTAATAACATCCCTAGCCAACTCCGATCCGGTGAGCATAAAATATTTCTCTGTCGCAGTTTTGGTGTTTGAAACAAAACCTTGCAATTTTGTTTCATGAACGGAAGCATTACACATTTAAGAAATCCTGATTTTTTCTACTTAATTTGTACTGAGAATAAATGTTTACTCCAGGAGTTCCTAAAGCTCAAGACACCTTATTTGAATACAAATAATTAAACATAGTTGAAACATGTTGCTAAAGAAATCAAATATTTTAGAATTATATTTTATTATTGGTTATTTGAAACAAATTTATTCCATGAAATTAAATATTTATTCTTGTGTGAGCTCTAATGAAAACGGATACGAAGAATTTGCCAACCTATTGGATAAGAGCAACTTCAAATATTGGCTTATATTTTTTGACCTCTACGAAGACTGTATTTATCCATTTCGAAATGTGCAAAAAACGGTTTTGAAAAGATTCAACTTGCCGATTCATAAGGTTAATCATAAATTTAAATATTCACAACCTTTCTCAATTATCCTTTCTCCAGTTGATAAACAAGTGGCTGGCCAGTTTTACCAAGCACTTAAACAATTTTTGTTTTGTCCTCGAAGTGTTCTGTTACAGCTTAACTTCAGAATACTGGACTTTGGTAATGCTGCTGTTAAACAGTTTTTGTTTATTGCGGAAACTTTATGGTCACCATCATTTAAGGCAGTTATGTTTGTAAAATATCGGTCGCCAAATATTCACTTTCTTTGTAATCGCTATTGTCCAATGGCACACGTTTTAACTCCTTTCGGATTCAATAAACTACTTAACCCTGAAGCTACACAAAAAAAATTGCTCTGGAATGGAAATCAAAGGAATCTTGCTTCATTTGTTCTACTTAACTTCTTTGACTTCTTCAATAAATTTCATGGTGGATTTCGTCATTCTTGCAGTAATTTTGAATTCAAGCGTTCAATCGATGCTTATCACTGCGAGGCAAACTTGAATACAATTATTACGTTAGCAAGTGTTCATAACATTTCGGTTGATATTCGTGCAATGCATCATATGAAGCTCTTTTTTTACTATGGCGACCAGCAATACATAGCTGGGCCATATACTCAAAATAACTATAAAAACCAGAGAAGTTTCACGTATTTTGATATATCTTTTTTAGAAAATGATGTAAGGAAAATTGTGTACTGTAAATATTCATTGAATTCGGAGAGTAACCATTTACAAGTATGGTCTCAACCGTTTTCACAGTCTATTTGGCTAATATTGCTGATTTCAATATTTCTTGTTGTTGGTATTTGTCACAGGCTTTTTCAAAGCAGGGACATGTTAAGTTCCTTGTTTTACACAATCGGGTACTTTCTGGGTCAGTTGGGATGGAATGTTAATAACAAACGAAACAAATTGTTTTGTGTAACCATATTCGGATTTTTTATAAGCTCATTTTACAGGGAAACAATTACAAGCACCGTTGCAGTTACATTGCATGAGGCTACTTTTGACTCTGTAAAGAAGTTTCTTCTTGAGGAATACAAAATCATTTATTATACAAGCTCACACAATTCAATGCATTCGCCTGAAATAACGTTTAGGTATTCCTTCCAAATCAAGGGAATCAATGATTTATTTAACTCTATCTTTGCTCGTGTTGTAATGAATACACCTGGTCCGGAGGAGTATGGCCTACATCTGAGGAAGCGTTTGGGTTTGCCAATGTCCGTTTTTAACTTTGGATTTTTGAAAGAATTGATTGAGCAGAGTGTGCAAGATAGAAATACTAGTCATCAAGCACGATGTGAAATGGTTCCTGAGCCGTTGAATGAGGATTCAACATTTTGGGAAATTTCGGCAACCAATAAATACTGGTTGGCAAAGTCCATCTTACGCATGCACAATGACGGTTTGAACTCGCATTGGGGACATATATCCTCTTGGAATTACAAGTTGAGAAATGGGGCATTCAGAACAGATCATGTAGGATCTCAAAGTGATAGAACAAATGATGAACTAAATTATGATAAAATATTTATTTGTTTGTAATTTGTTTTTGCTTATGGATGTTTTTATCGTTGATTTGTATATTTGTCTTTATGTTTGAAAGTACTGGTGTGATTACTAAGAAGCTTTTTTTGGTTAGTGGGAATGTTATTAGATCAAGTTGGATACTTTTTATAAATATTTATTGGAATATATATTATGTCTTCAATATCGTGCTACGCAGAAATAACGTAGTTATAATTAGAGAATTTCGTGAATAAACATTTGACTAGCCAAAACTTTAAAATATGGTATTCGTTAAAAATAGTTAGCTCACAATTGTCAGTTCGTTTAAAATAAGCTATCGGGACTTAAGCACTTATTGCTTTTTAGCAGCTCCTTGTTTAAGGATTAGTTGTTTTAAGAATATCTTTGGATTTCTTCTCAAGTACATTCTTAATGTATGTATGTATGTATTTTGGGAAGGAACGCCAGATTTGTTCTGACGCCCAGCCGAGTACCCACACAAACGGGGGTTTTTCGGTCTCTCCACAGATACACGGCTACGACATTATAGAGCAATATTATTGAAA
>JAQIXX010005018.1:0-14828 GCA_034700605.1 Willowsia nigromaculata
ATAGGTATAGAAATTTTCCGCTTCTAGGAATTAGGCATGTATGAGAATTTACCTATTCTAGGAATCTTGTATGTATAAGAACTTTCCTATTCTAGTAATTTTTTTTCTAGCAAAAGGACTTCTAGGAACTTACTTTTCTAGAAACTTTCAGTAAATCCATATTTTACCCATTTTGATGCCATATTATCATACATATTTTTCAGAAAATTTATGTCATGAACTTCCCAGCCTTATATTGTGCATCCTTTGTGCAAGAGTATTTAATTCCGTGTGAAGACATGAACCGAAATTGCCATGTGCCAAAAATGCCCTGCGTCAAAAATGTTTGCGCCGAAAGTGTCATGCGCCTATAATATACACTGCACCGAAAATGTCTATCAAGGAGTTTTACTTCTGACAAGGTTCTTATCAGACTTGCACATTTAGTCTCCAATGCACTCACCACTCGAGCCGAAAACAATTTTACCCCCCTCCACTCCACTCACCATTTAGCTACATAAAAAACTTACCCCTCCACTCCGCTTTCCACTCAGCCCAATAAAATTCCAACCCCTCCACTCTCACTCCACTCCATTTCTACTACAAAAAGACGATTTTTTTGCAATTTTGCTTAAAAAAGCGTTTTTCTTGATTAAAATGCAAAAAATGTTTACTTGGGTTCATGTTTAAGCTGAAAACACATATCAAATTGAAAATATAATAGATTTTCATAGATTTTTTTTGGAAAATCCAACAAACATTTGCATTCCTCGTCAAATTCACACCACTCCACTCTTTGACTTCGGATTCATGAACCCCTCCACTCCACTCACCCCTCAGCTTAATAAAATTGTTTCCCCTCCACTCCACTCCCAGATTTCCCAAAAAACCTGTCACTCTACTCCACTCTTTCCACTCCCCTCCACTCAAGGAGTGGAGTGGATACATCTCTGGTTCTTACTCCAATTAGTGGCTGATAAGCCCTGATAGGACCAATAGTGGATAACTAGCATTCTGCTGAGGTTTTTTAACCACAATGACAAAAGTATGAAACGGGAAGGGAATGCAGCATTTCTTCATATATAGTTTTCATCTGAAAATACAAGACACCCTCACCTCACACGCTTATGACGTAGACAAGCAAGCTCATAGATCATATTTTATAAAGAGTCGTCAAAATTAGCTAAAGTCTCTTTTTATTGTCAAACATTAATGCAAGCGTACAATATTAGAAACGAATGTCATCAAAAAATCATCCCTTACACTGGGTATGTAACATTTTGTTACAAGCGGGATTTCTAGCATTTTATACTTTATAATTAATCATTTTTCAAAAATAAATTCTAATTATAAGCTATTAGAGTAACTGCATGTTAGTAAAAAAGGAAATGAACTATTCGTGCATTGCTAAAATATTTCACTAGCAATATTTCAAGACAATTACCACAAAATTCCAAAACTACACCTTTCTCCTCTATGAAAACTACACCAAATCTGTGGAAGCTATAACCGTGAAAATATAAATATTTATCCCCTGAATTGTGGATCCTGCGTTTGTGAAATAATACTGGCAATTTTTATCGACACTGCGCTGGGAGTTTATATAAGATATTACGGTACTTACAAATTTATGTAAGCGGTATACATAAGACAATCTATTTATAAATTAGTGTTTTTTAAACGATACATAATTATTGCTTAAAAACTTTGTATAAAGTAATGAATTTGATTTTAGAACGTCAGATGCAAAACTAAATTTTAAAAGGTTTTTAAAGTACATAAAGATGTGGATTTCTAAACACTGGTTCCAAAAAATGGCATACTGCAAATCTCAAAATACGGCTGAGCATTGAGGTCTGAAATTTTGCATACGAGTTTTGAACATGAACATATTCTTGCAAAAGTGTCAAATCGGAGAACATTAATTTTAGAGCCTCTTTGTTGGAGAATTCGGGAGTCTTAATATGGTAATACTTAGTTAACTTACTCAACTCAATCAAGAATCAAGGATATGCATGGTTTTAGCAGACACTATGACATATTAGATTAGTGCTTCATTATTTTAATATATTCTGAAATTTATTTGTCCTTAAGCGATTTTTAAAAACTTGTCCCAGTTTGCTAAAATCATGCGATTAATACAATAGTGGTATCAGACGAAAGCTAGTAAAATGTTTTAAAAGGCACTGATTCGGTTTTTTGAAATTCGGTCAGGAAAGTAAATTTTTTAAGAGATTTTGTACACATGCACTATTTTTGAAGAATGATACCACTTAAGTCTTTCTCTAGCTGCATAAAGCAGGTTGTACAATATGTAATTGTTAGTTAATTATCTAGAACAGATGCGCACGCGCTATGTTATGAGACAATTAGACACTTTTGTTCTTCATCGAGTTTTCACAAATATTCGTTGTTTACAAAAACTGTTGAAAAAATCCAGGTTTTCCTGTGTTTTTTTGTTTAGTTAATTTCCTGAATGATCTAGGCGTCAACAGTCCCTGCTCATACTTACTCAGTTTATCTCGTATTAAACGAATGTTTTGCTCATAAAACCATTCCTTTTTATATTCGTCTGCCGCTTTTGCACCCAAAAGGTACCAACAACATTGGATATCAGTGTCCCATTTTGATAACTGTGCAATGAGTGACCCAAATTGTGCATATTTTACAATCCATAATAAGTCTCGTTCCGTGAAACTACTAACGGCCCCCATATTTCCTGTACTCTCCTTTGTTTTCAGCCTCTTCTTTATCGGGCGTTTGGTCTTGGTCCCTTTTTTCGAAATTTGTTGACGGCAATTTTGTATAATATCCCACATTTGTGAAATTACATTCAAGTAGGCTGCCCTGTCGTTGGCGTCTTCTGCAGTGGATGCCTTTTGAAGAAATTGAAAAGAAATTTGATTGCTAGCGTAAAAACCAAATTGAGCCACAATTTTACCAAAAACTGCTCGTAGTCTGTTGTCAATCCCAGTCGGTTCTTGATTGGCTTCTGTTCAGATAATAATTTAATAAATTAACACGTTTTAATTAATTAATTTTTCCGAGGTAAGTTGACATGTGAGCTAGGTGAGAGCTGTAACTTACCAATTTGAACGTCTGAAGCAATAGCCGGGCCAGCTCCTTGTTTTAAAACAGGGACCGGAAATCCTCTATCAACCTGAGAGTGAGCAGTTCGTAGCAAATTATTTTCACTGGTGGATTTCCCCAGCGATGAATCCATCCTGTCCTTATTCAGGCAAACAGAAGGTGATTTCCTATTTAAATCGATAATATAATTTATTTTTAGCTTGAAATTAGCGAAAGTTACAAATTTTCCATCTCACTTCAAATCCACTGAGCTTAATACCTTTAAATCTTGATTACTTGCCTAACGTAGTCAGTTATCCTCTAACTTTAGCGTTAAGTAAAATTTTATTGTGGTTTTAATAGGTAATTGCATTTGTACAAAACATTCAATTTATGAAACTATGGATTTCTAGACTCTACTAAACACTACCAGTAAAATACGACTTTTACTACAATGAAGTTTTTCATTAATAATAATAATAATTATTATTATTATTATAATTAATAAAACAGAACTCTAAACAGTCGGTTCATTACGTTAAAATACCAGTAGTATACAGCCTCTTTCAAGAAGTCGGGGGCTTTTTCTATGAATGCACTTCCATGTGCAATACAGAACTGTATGCATAGGTATATGCACTTTGAAAGCCCTTGTCTTATTTGTGAGAGCAAATATTGTGTGAGGTTACTAAATCCCATATAGCTTTAAGCATTAGAATAAGAGATCCAAAATGAGTTGTATGTACAAAATTCCCCATATGAACTCACTGGATTTCATGATCAAAGAAGGAAGGTTTTAACAATACTGTACTCAACAATGTTAAAACGGAGTACCGCTTCTCGACCCGTTATTGGATGAATATGCATTTAGTATACATATATGGTATTCAAAAAAGGTTTATTTGAAAGTGTAGCTACCTTCATTTTTCTTAAATTAAAATTTTGGTGCTTCTTTTGTAAAAAAAAACTGAGCTGCCGTTAGAAAAAAAGGGTTGAAATTTGAACACATTCATTAAAGTGGAAGTCATTGAATATTTATAATATACATATAATATACGTTTACAGGTATATTGTGTCATTTGTGGAGTATTTAGGTTTAGAGGCAGCAAATTTTCTTTCTATATGTTTGCCTTCACATTTTAGAAGGGAAATTTGTATAGAAAGGTATTATCGTCACATGTTCCCACCATGACTGCGTTTCAACATGAACTGTAAATACTTCTTAAGAGAACACAATGCACTGGTTTCAGGATTCTCATGAAATTTCAACACTACACAGCTGCAGGCATATAAAAGTTGCATCACAAAAACATCTTTCAATTTAAACATGTATGTATCCACCAATTTTCAAGAAACGATATACCTATCCATCTCTCCTGTTATCTTAAACGTTTCACAGACTACAGACAAGTTGTCATGCTCTTCTCTCCCAAGTACCTAATAAATGGCTTTGTCGTGTTAGCTTAATAATTTCAAGGAAAACCCAAAAAAGGAAATCCTACATCAAAGCTTTTTTTCAGGTCTTCATTCATATGCTTACTTCGCTTATTCATGCGTTTTCTGTCATAAACATTTTATGACCTTCATTTCTCTAATCCCTTTCTCAAGATTCTTGAGAAAGGGATTAGAGAAATGAAGATGGTCATAAAATTGTTTTGACAGGAAACGCATGAGTGAGTGATTATTGATGAAGACCTAAAGTAAGCTTTTAGGTAGGATTTCCTTTCTCCAGATTTTGGATTTTCCTTTAAATTACTAAGCAAACACAACAAAGCGATTTATTATGTACTTGGGAGAGAAGAGCATGCCAGCTTGTTTGTAATCTGTAAAAAGCATATGATAACAATATAGAAGGATAGGTATAAATTTTGTTGAAAACTGGTAGATACATAAGTATATGCTAAAATTTAATGGGGTTTTTGTGATGCGACTTTTATATGCATTTGGCTGGGTTATGTAGAATACATCATGAGAATCCTCAAACCAGTAAATTACATTCTTTCAAGAAGTATTTACAGTTCAAGTTGAAACGCACTTATGACAGGGACATGCGATACTACCTTTCTGTAGAAAATTCCCTACTAAAATGTGAAGGCAAACATAAAAAAAGAAAACGCGTTACCTGTAATTCTGAATACTCCATAAATGGCACAACATAATTGAAAACGTAAATAGGAATATTATTAATACGGCAGCTCACATGAGTCACATGTCTACAAAAAAGCATCAAAAACTTAAATTTAAGAAAACTGAAGGAAGCTACACTTTAAATAAAACTTTCTTCAAAGGATTAGAGAAATCAAAGAAAATGTAAAATTGGATGGGTTGAAAGACTTTCAATCTTCGTTTCTTGTAAATTTTTAAATTGAAAAGTCGGGTGAATAATTGTTTTAAAGTCAATGAACCTTCATAATTTTGTGAGAAAATTCATTCAAAATCAGTTTTGTAACTTGCTATTGAATTACAGGTGAAACTCATTAAAAAATTTAGTTTTTGTAACAAGTTTAGCAAATACTTTAGATTCAAAATTTTTTAGTTATAAAATCGGTTGATAATATTTTATATAACATTTCTTTGGCTGGGTAGGTGAATATCATCATTTTGGCTAATTCAAATAAGTGTGTACTTTGCGATAAACTGTTCGAGAACTTCTCAGCCCTAAGCACCCACACCAGAAGTCATTTGGGGGAGAGACCCTTAAAATCTGACATTTGTAACAAGAATTTTATAAGAATTGGTCAACTAAACCGTCACTAACAGTTGCTCAGTTGGGCTAAACCATTCTAGTGTAGCAAATGAAAGAAAAGGTTTTCTCGAAAGTGATAATCGTGAAATTTCGAAAAAACTTTCACTGACAGTAGTACTCCAAGGAAACGAGTTACTCCATTCTTGCCTGAAACCTTGCATTTTCTATATTTGAAAGATACAGTTACATTTTAACTTAGCCCGTCTTATTCCTATCGAAAAACCAAAAATGAAAGTCAATTTATGAATATTATCACGCAATGAGAATGCATTTGATACTTTGTCAGCTTACAGAAACGTTTTTTGCATTTTAGCACCAAATTTTCTTAACATTTAAAATAACTTTTTCATAAAACATTTTGTAAAAGCGGACAAACAGTTCAATATTGTGAAACGTATGAAGAATCTTCAAAAGCTCCAGATGTCTTCAATTAAAGCAAATCTAACACAGCATTCTACTTTCCAAACATCTGTTCACCTTCCGTGCAGGTTCTTTTGTACAGACGGTAATCCCACTCTCTTCGAAAACTACCGTCTTAATCAAGAAACACGAGAAGTTTCATGAAATAAAAATAAAGTCTTACTAACTGCGTTAAAACTAAATACACTATATATGAAGAGTTAATAAAGTCAGGATCAGACATTTGCAATGGCATAACCAGCCCACTGGCAGAGAGGGGGGCAGCAGTTCAAAGTGAGTTAGGAATCTTTTTTTTTTTAATCTTTCGATTTACGTGTACAATTTTTGAAAACTGCTAGTTTTTTTGTTTAGTTAATTTCCTGAATGATCTGGCGTCAACAGTCCCTGCTCATACTTACTCAGTTTATCTCGTATTAAACGAATGTTTTGCTCATAAAACCATTCCTTTTTATATTCGTCTGCCGCTTTTGCACCCAAAAGGTACCAACAACATTGGATATCAGTGTCCCATTTTGATAACTGTGCAATGAGTGACCCAAATTGTGCATATTTTACAATCCATAATAAGTCTCGTTCCGTGAAACTACTAACGGCCCCCATATTTCCTGTACTCTCCTTTGTTTTCAGCCTCTTCTTTATCGGGCGTTTGGTCTTGGTCCCTTTTTTCGAAATTTGTTGACGGCAATTTTGTATAATATCCCACATTTGTGAAATTACATTCAAGTAGGCTGCCCTGTCGTTGGCGTCTTCTGCAGTGGATGCCTTTTGAAGAAATTGAAAAGAAATTTGATTGCTAGCGTAAAAACCAAATTGAGCCACAATTTTACCAAAAACTGCTCGTAGTCTGTTGTCAATCCCAGTCGGTTCTTGATTGGCTTCTGTTCAGATAATAATTTAATAAATTAACACGTTTTAATTAATTAATTTTTCCGAGGTAAGTTGACATGTGAGCTAGGTGAGAGCTGTAACTTACCAATTTGAACGTCTGAAGCAATAGCCGGGCCAGCTCCTTGTTTTAAAACAGGGACCGGAAATCCTCTATCAACCTGAGAGTGAGCAGTTCGTAGCAAATTATTTTCACTGGTGGATTTCCCCAGCGATGAATCCATCCTGTCCTTATTCAGGCAAATAGAAGGTGATTTCCTATTTAAATCGAAAATATAATTTATTTTTAGCTTGAAATTAGCGAAAGTTGCAAATTTTCCATCTCACTTCAAATCCGCTGAGCTTAATACCTTTAAATCTTGATCACTTGCCTAACGCTTGTGACCCTAATCAGCCGTTTTAACAATCCTTATCAGTTAGTTATCCTCTAACTGAAGCGTTAAGTAAAATTTTAATATGGTTTTAAAAGGTAAATGCATTTATACAAAAGATTTAAGTTATGTAACTATGCATTTCTAGACTCTACTATCCACTACCCCTGAAACACGACCTAACTACAATGACTTTTAATTTTCTGATAATATTCGGTAGAATAATACAGAACTGTAAACAATCAGTTCATTACCTTAAAATAACTGTAGTATGCAGTCTCTTTTAAGAATTCTGAGTCTTTTTTCTATGCATGCACTTTCCATGTGTAATTCAGAACTGTATGCATAGGTATATGCACTTTTTAGCCCTTGTGTTATTTGAGAGAGCAAATGTTGTGTGAAGTTACTTCTCCCATTTAGCAAAGACAACAAAGATTTCAACAATCCGTACTCAACAATCACTCCATACGCAAGGATTAAAGCTCTCTGTCTGTCTGTCTGGATCTTGGATTCGGCTGGGGTCGTCCAAGAGAGGGGGCCCTAAATTTTTTTCTTTGTACCAATCCACTCAGAATTGAATTCTAAACATCTTTTGCCCATATCACTATCTCCAATAAACGCATACTTTTCGAAATATCAGTAATTATTGTGTCACTTGGTTGGGGTCGTCCAAGTGGGAGGGGCACTAATTTTTTTCTTTGTACCAATCTACTTAGAATTAAACCCTTAAAACATTTGTCCATATCACTTTCTCCGAAAAACGCAAGTTTGAAGTCAAAGACAACCGTTAGAAACCGTTATAACGGTCATAATTAACTCAACGGGCATGTAGGAACTCATTCAAGAGCACTTTCACCACAGATCATTTTCCGCGAAAATTTTGTATAAAATTTGCAACGATTTGGCTGTTATGATGGCTTTTTTGCATTTTTGGCTCTCCCGACTATACGCTTGCGAATTTTCGAACTCTGTTTTCTGCAATGAACTTCTTATTTTTTTCAATTGAAACTTTTTTAATATGACGCTGATAGTTAGCGGTTATCGTTAAAACCGTTACGCCTTCAACACATAGCATGTAGGATATCATTGGAATGGGAATTTGAAAGGGAGTGCAAATTATGCATTTTCGGGAAAAAAATGTTTAACAAAATAGCGACCATTGTTTAAAGTTATTTTCACTTGGTCATACATTGATTAATCACTTTGCCTTTTCTTTATTTCTTTCTCCTACCGTAATCACTGACTGCTGTGTTTTTAATTAAACAGAAACGATTTTAGAGATCATCATAACATACGCAAGGATTAAAGCTGTCTGTCTGGATCTGTAAATCGTTTGGGGTCTCAAAAGAGGTCGCTAAATTTATAATTGCTTTCGTACCAATCGACTCAGAATTAAATTCTAATCAACTTTCACCCTTATTTTTTACTCCAAAAGTCACATACTTTTCAAAATGTCCTCAAAATCTTATATTATCAATACATAAAGGACATTTGGCCTGGGTGATTCATGGAGACTATCAGCTGATGTTTGTCCCTTCATTTCACTATTTATACCTACCATAATGTGTGCATTCTGCAGTGGATTTCTTATCATCACTAAAGCTTGGATGAGTTCAAAGATATGCACTAACGGTCAACGGCAACCCTTTAAAACCGTTTTAGCATAAATCTTTACATAATTATCATGTCGCCTGTGGCTCAACCCAAGGCATGTGGGATTTCATTCAAACTGGAATTTCGATGACAGTGTGAATCAGACAAGACATTTTCATAATTATTAAGTGCAGGTTAAGGTAGTATTCAATGTTTTGAGCTATTTTTCACTTGGCAAGATTATAACGACCAATTGGCCAGGCCAATTATTAGTCACATGGGCTTCTCTTCATTGCTTTCACCAACCATAAAAGCTGACTGCTGTGTTTTTAATTAGTAGAACAGTTGTGATTTTAAAGACCATATATCGTACTTGCCAGAATTCGTTCGCGCGCTTAGCGCGGGAGCATATGGCCTTTCTAGTGTCTAATAAAGGGAGTAGCGTTTCTCGAGACTTTTTCTGTATAAATATGCACTTGGTTAACATAAATGGTATTTGAAGGTTTTATTAAAAGTGTAGCTTCCTTCATTTTTCTGAATTTCAAATTTTTAAGGCATTTTAGTGCAAATGTGAGGTGCCATTCGAAAACAAAAGGAGATGGAGAATATAACTATGAGATTTATTATGATGCCAAATGATTGGTAATGAAAATTATGTATTTCTTATCTTTAATGGTAAAGCTAATGGGCGTTAATGGGCGAGGGGGCTTCAGGTACAAATTTGAAAATTTAGTTGACCAACTCATCCAATTGATATAGTTGGTAACTTGAAGGAATTAAATGCTGTTGTCAATTTACCTTAGGATTTTTCTGTCCATTCGTAAAAAGTCGCAATGTGGGAGATAAATTTGGAATAATTATGTGAACCAAGTGGTATGTGATTTGTCATTCGTCACCTTCCAAGAGAATTGAAGGAGTCTCTCAGTCGCGTAGCCAGGAATCAAATCTGGGATGGTCCAAAAAACTTGTCCTTAAAATAACGACATAAAATTGTGCTAGATGAGGTATTCAAGTAGTATCCGGGCAATTAGTTTAAAGCAAATCATTTCAAATTAATGTCAAAGAATAATATTAGAATTTTTTACACGAATTTTTTTGGCAATTAATAAGGAAATGCATATCTCAACGGCCAAAATGCAATGTTTCAGCTCTCATAATATGTATGTAAAACTAAGGAATTTAACTAAGGACTAAGAAATCAATAGCTTAAACTTATCTTAAGGATAACTAAAGAACATATATATATTCATCATTTAGTTTCCGTACTTTTGAGCAATGATCATAAAAATTATAAATTGGATACTTAAGATATTTTAAGATTTTAAAGATATTTTAGACATCGGGGTGGAAAGCTATGATAATTCACTTCAGTAAGCACTATTATGACCATTTAGTAAGAAAAATTCGTTGAATTTATAAAGGTTTCATTAAGAAAAAACTCTGTCGCTATCGTGGTGATAAGTATTAAAACCCGAATTAAAGAATACTAGGATGAGTAGGCTGCAAACAATTTGTGAAACATTGTAAAGCTTGAAAATGCTGCAAACATGAAATATTTTTGCTTAAAAGCTACTACGGGAAATAGAAATTTTGATGCACACGATGAGAATCGAACACGATGCTGATGTAAGGTTATCGTGATGTTATGGTCACCGTATCATTAATACAAGTCTATAGAAGGTCTAGCTGCCCACAAGCAAGCATTTACATTTCCAAATAAAACATATTTTCTGCATTTTTTGCCATTAAAATACTTTCAATGGCAAAATCTAAAGCAATGCTTGCAAAGAAACTATTATAAAAATATAATTGTTGGAAATGGAAACAATACAACAGCGAAATGTGCTAATGTGTAATTATGGGTTAATTGAAATAAGCTTTGAAAATTACTATTTTTTTCCAAATTTTCGCCGTAGATTCAAAAATCTGCGGGAGTCCACTGACCTTTTGCACCACTCTCTGGCTACACTAGTGAGCCCATCACTGAAGGGGTAATTTTTAAAATTACATTTGATGATGGAGTACTGAATAAGTAGAACATTCATAGAATGCCTTATAAGCTTCGAAAAATGTAGCTACACAGCCAAATATTTAAAATCAGCTTTAGCTATATGCTGGTATCTACAGTAAAAACAGCAGTAAAAAGTGGAAAGTTTCAGTTCTCCGATTAAATTACATGTAATTTAATTCCTCCTGGTTTTATTATATTTATCTTCCTGTAACAAATCAGCCATACAAATTCTTGCGACGTAAAATAACTTCCCAGTTGCAACCTTGTAAGCATTTGTTTAGGATTTAAAATATTGGTTTTAAGCAGTAGTGCTATTCGACATACATTAACCCAAGCAACTGCCAAATTTTCAACGACTGTGCAGTTCAAAATTTAAAAATAGCAGAAAATGTCCTCACTTAAAGCATTTCCAACTCTCCATTCCATTTTTCAAGCATATATTGAACTTCAATACGGAGTCTCTTACACAAACGGTAATCCCAGTCATATTGAGTTCTCCATTTAAATTTAAAGGTCACTTTAATTCTCCATCATTTCTCGTACTTCTGTTCGTGCAGCAAACTCTAAATATAAAATCGGTCACATAAATTCTAATGGCGCATTATAATTTTTGATTCAAGTTTACACACAAAAATATATACATATATACAAACTTTCGTTTTGGATTCAATAAAACTTTTATACTAATTATACCATTACACATATTTTGTTGTTAAAAAACTCAAAATAGCTGAAAATGTCTTCAAGTAAAGCATACCTTACTCTGTATTCCACATTCCAAAAATTTATTGAGCTTCCGTGCAAAGTCTCTAATACAAATGGTAATGCCAGACTTATTGAGAACTGTCATTTTTAATCAAGGACCACACAGAATACACCGTTTATATAGACAGTTATGCTTGATTAGCTTATTGGGATACTCAACATATCACTGGCTTTGGCTGGCTTACAATTGGAAGTCATATACCAGATGCAACATTGACGATGGAATAATGTACTCAATATTTGTAATATTACTAATAATATTCTATATTGGCGACGCTACAATCACTGAGCAAGGACACAATATACGATTTAGCATAAACCAAAGGATTCTCCTAATTCCTTCAAAACAATCAAACCACTTTAACAGCCAAATTCTACCAATTTTTATATATTCTATCGCTCAAGTTGGAATGCTTGTTCCGTTAAGTGGCGCTGTTTTACCATTTGCTGTTCAATTTGATCCATTGCAGCTGTCTTGGATCAAGCGTATTTGGAAGATTAGGAGCAGGTGTTTGCTACTTCTTAATGTCAGTTTACATTGTACCATTCACTGTTTCTATTGGTGCTTATAGTGTTGCATATGTGAATGCGGGCATTATATACAGCGACTCTTGAAAATAATTACCGTAAATTCGCAATTAGACGCCCTTCCCCAATTACTGGCCTCCCCCAAAGAGACGCCCCGGCGTCTACGACCTGAAAAGTCGACGAATGCAGATAGAAGCCCCCCTCAATTACTCGCCTCCCCCAAATACACGCCCCGTCAAAAATTGTATTCCCAGGACTACCTTATGTATGAAAGTGCACATCTGTCCATTTATTCAGACGTTTGAAGAAAAATTTTCATTTATAAATAAGTATAAAGTGACTTTTGCACTTAAATACATAGTAGAAATGCACTTTTTAATGAAAAGTGCGTACCCCTCTCTTCTAATATGCAGTCAAATAAAATCCAAAAGGTCGACGCTTACTGGTAGAAGTCCCCCTCAATTACTCGCCTCCCCCAAATAGACGCCCCAGCGTCTACGGTCCCAAAAGTCGATGATTGCTCGTACACGCCCCGGCGTCTAATTGCGAATTTACGGTATTTTGAGACCGTTTATTTGTCCGTAATGGAACGTTTGTCCAAATTTTACTCTTAAATTATCACCAAAAAAACGCAGCAAAACCGTTATTTTTGAAATTTTTGTACTAGAAATCTTGCTTTGTAAGAAAGATTTTGCTAGGGTTCACATAGTTCTGGATAGAAGCATTTCTTCAAAGATTTAACGATATGCTCTAAACGTGTTTCAAGTTGCTCTTAGTCTATCCAATCAGTAATCCAGTAAAATATTCTTTCAACTATTGTCATCAAACAAACATCAGACATCGATCATCAAACCGCAGGTTTCAAATGGGTATTTTGTTACTTTGTGATGTAGATTTGAGTATAAATGTGATATTGCAAGCAAAACTTTCTTTGAAATAAACACATTAAGTGCCGCAAATACATTTGACACTTGAATTCGAATAAAGTGTAAACACTTCCATTCAAAGTGTAGGCATGTGTGATTGCGTGAGCATAAACCTTTTGGTGTTTTGTTTTTAAATATTGAGAGATATTTATATCATGCTTATGTAGATTCGTTTTATTATTACTTACGTTTGTAAGCGATATTTGACAGCGTCAATGAATCCTTAATCTGTGAAGCTGATTGAGATGGAATGCCAAAGGAAGATTGATTACAGAGATTCTTGCATGCTATCAGGTCCAGTGCGCCTGATAATGAGTTCTTGCAGTGAGCGTTAGGAGGTTTATCCTTATGACCTGCCAGTTCATGTATTGGTTGGTGTATTGTATTTTTTCCAGGTATCATATTAAAGTGGGCGGAAGATTCGGGTATTTTGGAGTCCTTATTCTCGTTCGCAATTGTAAGAAGTTGAACTGGATTGATACTTTTTAAGTCTTTGCATCCTTTTCCTTGTGCAAGAATGGTCGCAGTGCTTAAATTTTCTTCTGTCTGCGTTTCACTTGCAAATGTTGGTTTATTATACCCGACTTTAATATTATTGTTTTCTGTAATAGTTTGGCTATCCTTATGCACTCCAACTCGGTTAGCTGCAATTGTTTGTAGTTTGTCGTCACATTCATTTTCACAGTTTTCTGTAAAAAGTCCAAACATGATTTAAATGTAAAAGTGATATTTTTGTATCTCTAGAATAAATCTTATACCAAACAGCTAACTCTGCAGCATATGTAAACAACTAATGAAATTAACCAACAAAATGTAACAAAACAAAAGCAATCCAACTGTACAGATATTTAGAAGCACAATTGCATTAAAATCCCCGTTAAAAAGTATGCGCGTTAAAAGTCCTACTATATATTCTTGGTCATAAATTTTGGTAAAAATTGTTGGTTAACCTTACTTGATGCGCAGGTTACAACATTTTTAACGGTTTCCAAGTGCTATTTGAGCTGAGAGTTCTCCTAAGGTATTTCTAATTCGAACTTATTCTTAACCTGTATTGCCGGTGCTTGTTTGCTTTCGAGGTGCATGAATGCTTGTGGTGGTAAACGGTGTGGCATAAAGCTTCACAGCTCTCTTGGATTTTGGGTAACTCTCCGTGGACTCACACTTCACTCACACATTCTTCAGGCAGACGACACCAATCATATTAACTGTGAATGTCAATTATTGCTATTTTAACAAATTTATTTAAAGTTAAAAATTATTTGAAAGTTTGAAACTAGGACTTTGCTTCTCCCAATCAAATGGCTTCCTTTATACTGTACAAGATAACGTATAATAATATTATATTTGATTTTATATTGCAAAATGGACATTTATATGCGATCAAGCATTATTGCTAAAATGACCTTTGGTATTTGATTAAGACATGTGTCATGCGTAAACAGTAGCAGATACATATCGGCTCCCACCATCCCAAACATTACAAGTGAAAAAGTACGACATCTCAATACCTCACAAGTGAAAAAGTACAACAT
>JAQIXX010005019.1:0-14828 GCA_034700605.1 Willowsia nigromaculata
AGGACAATGATTAAGTTACTAATTAAGCGCCCTCTAGGTATTATGCAAGTGTCTTACTTGCATGATGGGCACCTAGTGGCTGTATATAAGAGCAAAGGAATAGTCAACAGTCTTTCTTGTTATGGCTGTGTTGTTTGTGATTGACGGTGGTGGCGGTGGTGGGTGACTCGCGATTCGTATGAATATACGGTGATGTATGTTTTTCTACTTGTTTGTGTAGTTTTAAAACGTATGGTATCAACATTCATGCACATACCGAATGCAAAAGCAAACCCTTTCTCTTGTAATGTTGGCAAGAATGATCCCTCAGCAAAGCTGTATCAGATTGCCCCTTCCAGACAAATGGCTTGATTTAGCATTGTGTGAGATAATCTTTCATGATTTCTACAAGAACTTTCACATGATCAATCTGTGATTGGTTGTACGTTGCATAATAATGACATATGACAAGATAATGATTCTACTGCCTGAACTTGTATAATTTATAATCAATAATTATCGTACTTGGACAAACCTCCTCACAGACTGGCAGCGTGATGACGATGACAGTAAGGCAGAGAGCAAGTGCAGGGGCTCAAGAGAGTTTACGCAGAGTTGTTTCGTCAGTGAAACGAGAAATATGATGTGAATGGGGAATGTTTTTATTTGGGTGTATTTTCATTCGAAGCAGATTTCTTACAGTCTGTGCATAATGTATTATGCATGTATGGATGCATGTTTTTAGAGAGAAATGATAGATCAGCAGCAGTCATCAGGAGGAGATAGGTGGATATAAAAAAGTTTGATGTTATTTCATTTTTTACGCTAAAGACGAGGTAAATAAGTAATGATTTCCTTCCCAATATTACCCACACTATCCACGTGATAGACTGATAATAGTAATATCGTTTAAATGCAATTAGTGTCAATAAATTGTCAAACTATTATTTTCATCGATAGAAGAAAAGCTGGCTGGTCTTTGCTTCCCTTTTTGGAGTCTTCTGTGTAAGTGGTGCACAGTCAGAGTACAGTTTAACATGTAATTGGATCTTCCTTGTGACATTCACATGAGCTCCACATTAAACATTAATGCACTGACTTGAATGGTGGCTTATAGTTTGTTTTTGTGTTATATTGTGCTGCTGGCGATTCGTAGGCGTTATTATCATTGACAATACATAATTTGACAACTCAATAAGGTGCTTTCATTAGAGGAGTCAGGGGTGTCCTTTTACTTTAATTCTCTTCGTCTGGAAACGAAAGTTGTGTGATTGTGCATTTAATGTTTGATAGATTATAGGTTACACGCATGAAAACGGCAGTACAGCGCAATAATTAATTTTTGTGGAAAATAGCCTTATAAATATCGAATTGTTTAGTAGACACAAAAAGTAAGCTGGATGCTTCATTAAAAAGTCTGCCATAAGGAACGCAACGGAAGCCTTTCAAAAAAGTGTAAGTTTTTGCTTCAGTTTTATGATATTTAATGACCTAGAATACTGCTAAATTAAAATCTAATAGCCTTGATTTTTTTATTTGTTCGCAGGTACTTTCTCTCAACTTTTAATTACTACTTAAAATGGCGGCAGAAATCAAGCCTGGTGTAAAATTTGCTACGAACAGGAAACCAATTCTTGTTGGCAAAGTTGAGGGGTGTGTGAATATAAAATTGTATTGAATTGATCATGAAGATAATTTTTTTAATGAAGCCTTTTTGATGAACAAAAAATGCTTTATTGCAGGTTTACCGATGACCTCAATGATGTCATGCTAATCCCGGGAGAAGATGGTGTTATCACGGCTGGAGATGACAAGTAACTTTGAAATATTAATTATATATATTATTATGTTTAGTTAGAAACAAAATACTTAAATGACGTTTTTTTGCATCTTTCAGAACAGTGCAAGTTTGGCTAAAACGGGACTCTGGTCAATATTGGCCTAGTATTTGCCAATATGTGCCATCCCAGGCAACTTGTATTTTTGTATGCTTTACATCAGCCGAATCACGACTCGTTTTCATTGGATTGGAAAATGGGACAGTAATGGAATTTAATCTTGCACCTGACTGTAACAAATTGGAACACAGGCGCGATTACCTTTCTCATGTTGCAAGGGTAGTGGGTGTCCATTTTGAAAAGGGTCGGGTGCTAAGTGTGTCAAGGGATAAGACGTTTCAGTGGGCGGACGCCAGAACAGCAAATATTGTGGCCACCCAAACGTTTGGTGCATGGTGTACAGCCCTACAGTAAGTAACAGTAATAATTAAAAATGTAGGTGAAAGATTTTATTATTTGACTGTAATTATTATTATCTTGGTTTTCCCTAGATATGATTCCTTAACTGATCACGCCTTCGTCGGAGATTATAGTGGTCAAATTACAATGTTGAAATTAACCGGTAATGACAATCTCACTTGTGTCACAACATTTAAGGGACATTCAGGGTCTGTGCGCTCTTTACTTTGGGATCCAAATACTTCCTTTTTGTTTTCTGGCTCTTTTGACCAAAACATTTGTGTATGGGACATCGGTGGGAAGAAAGGAACAGTATATGAGCTTCAGGGCCACAAGTATGTAAACTATGCCTTATTTATGTATTTACGTTAACTTACGTATGATTTGAACTCATATAAACGGTTGTTATGTATAATAGGGGGAAAGTCACTGGGCTCGCATACCTCAACAGGACTCAACAACTTGTCTCGGGAGGAGAGGATTCTATTCTAGTTGCCTGGAACATGAAGGGAGAGAGGATACAAACACCAGAATGGAAAGAATCGGATGTGTGTGAAGTTTGTAAAAGACCATTCTTTTGGAATTTGCGTGCCATGATGGAAAACAAAACCATCGGACAGCGACAACATCATTGTAGAGCGTGTGGGAAAGCTGTATGTGATAAGTGTTCGAATCGAAGGACATCTATTCCAAAAATGGGATTCGAATTTGATATTCGTGTTTGTGATCCATGCTATGGTGGAGTTACAGATAACGAGTAAGAAAATGTTTTTGAAATGTGCAGTAGTCGTGCTTCATGGAATAACGAAACCGTTTCTTTTTTAACTTTTTAGCCGTCAATCGCTAGCCTCTTTCCATGAAGCAAAGCAGTCCATTGTTACACTACATGTGGATGAAGCACGGAATCTGCTGATTACAGTAGGCAGTGACCGACTCATTAAGATTTGGGATATTTCTGCGTTAAATCAATAAATAATTTTTAATCAGGAGAACTGACTGAAATTTACTTCTTGTATAATCTAACAAACTTCGATATGAAGATATGGTTAATTGATCTTTGATCACTGTGCATACATTATATGAAAACCTTATGTCGATTGTGTTTTACTTATCTTTTCTTCACCAACAAAAATCATTATCAAATTCCTGGAGCCGTTGTGTTTATTTTGACGATCGATGATGATGACTAAATCTTAAGGACTTACGTGAATTGCATGCTTCAGACCAATGTTGGTTTTATAGTTTAATGTGATAATCATTACTTGTAGAATATAAAGTAGTATTTGGTGTAGAAATTAATGATATGCCTTTTCCCCGGTCTACATTCTCCCAAAAAACAGACACGAATGTTAGTCCCTTTCAATTTATTGAGCATTGCCTATTATTGCCTTTATTTGAATAGAGATGTAAGATAAATTATTTAGTGTGCAGAACATATCTTCCAAAAAGGCTCGATTTTGGTATTGTATAACAATTCAACGATTTCATAAGAAAAATTCGTAAAACCTGCAACTGCAATCAATTTTCTTAATGTTAAAATAATTGTGTCCGTTTGGCAGACGGCGAACCAGACTCCAGACCCTGTTAGAGGTTAATTTTTCCTTTAGTAAAAATTATTTTCACATTGAAGTAAAAACATTTAAGTATAATGTTATATAGTTGCAACCTATCAACGATTTTGCGATGCCTATAGTTCAGTATGAATTTGACATTTGTGGTGTGCGGTAGAAATTGGTGGATAAAGTTTTATCACACGAAATATTTTTGAGATAATAATATAATTTGTTGCTTGATACAATATAGGTTTGAATCATGAATTATACAGAGGTAGTTATACGTAAAGTATTGGTGACATTCAACACAAAGAAACACTAACGCATTTTACACATAATAATCAGATTGTAAGTGCGTTAGCAAAAAATCTCTGTACATTAAATAATCATCTAATTAAACCTATACATATAAATTGCCTTATACATTTAAACTTATAATTAATTAAAAGTTTAGTATGTTTTTGCGTCAAGTGCTTGCATGATTATAAGTTTGATAATTTATTTCAACAACTGTGAACAAATGTTCTCAATAAATCAGTCTGAAGTAATTCCTACTTTTTGTTTTCAAGTCGCTTGTGTACTTCTAATTACACTAAAGTTGCCATTTGCATCATTTTAAGATTGTCGTTAAAGATCTTGGTTATATTATCGTTTATTTCTAATTATTCTATGAAATGTGTATTACAGCACAACACCATGTCCAGGCATGTGGGGTGGATTAAATCGAAATCCCAGATTTGCCATAACAAACCAGCTATAAAGATAAAAATAACGAAAGTCACCTTCAAGAATAATGACTTCAGAAAGCACATGTTTTCTTCTCACACTTTATACTGACTGCAGTCAATTAATATTAAATTTTCTCACGGTGTCCTCATAACAGTGTATTCTCAACAAGCTACTACACCACGGCATTTGTCAGGCCTATGAAACAATGAATTTCCTTAAGTACATCTTGTCTTGCTTGAGTACATGAGTCAACTTATTCAAACATTATTATTGATCTTAACCATGCATACTACGATATTATGTATATATTTACATCATACATTACTGGTTACTTAATAGTAATTGCTCATAAATACGATAAGACTAATAATCATGCTACACGCTAACTCTAGGAATGTAAATATTTCATCATTAAGTGTGACATTGTCCAAGTCCCATTCATGTCATAACCATCAAGTATGTGCATTACGAAATGTCGTAAAAAGCACGAAGAGACTTTCTCGTAAACTCATAATACTATTACTTGTTTTACCTCCCACCAACTTGTTAAATACACATTGCAATTCTACACAAAATGCTATTATGAATTTGTTAATGAAAGGAAGCCTTAATGGTAACTGGTTTCAAAAATACGTGATAATTGTGTGTTAAAGGGCTTTTCCAACTTGTGCTTCTGATAAATTCTTATTATGAGTGTACCAAAAACAATGGGCGGAAACCAGCTGCCGATCATATATACTCTAATTTAACGATGATATGTTGCGTAATTTGTAGATGAAGGCTGATAGATGGACTGGTAATAAGGGAAATGCGACAAATTAGAGTTTTGAAAGATTGGATATATTTTAATTCGATTGCATATCCTTCAGCGTTCACTCTTATTTTCTGCTTTCTTTCACTTGGCTTACGACAATTCAAACAAAACTTGTCAAAACAATTCATTGTCCAGTCCATTCAATCAATTATTATATTATAGCCGATTACAGGCTCATTTGTCAATGAAACAAAAATAATAATGGTTTATTTACAACCAACTTCACAACTATGCATCCTTAAATGTAAGTGCGCCTTCAATAACATGAATATCAAGTACAATTACATGAAAATGCATAGTTCATTTCCTATTTTATGTCAGTCAATACTTCATGAGGATTGGCATGCGTGAAACTTTAACTCTGCGTTTTTATGATTCTGAAAAAATGAGGTAATACTTCCGTTCACGCTTACTTGTGTATCGATGCTTCATCAAAACATCAAAAGTTAAAAGCGTTTAGCGATCAACAAGGAACACTAATAGTCTGACAGACATGATGCGCTGTGTACATTAATAGGCAACTTTGATATGCACACAGAAATAAAGGGGTGAATTCGTTTTTCTAGAGCTAAAATATTGTATTGTAATGACTCAAAGTTATGCATGTATAGCTGAAAAATTCAACAAGTATATAGAGAAGTGTGTATAATGTCTGATGTAACAATAATGTAATATGCTTTCTTGCTTGACCACAAGTACAGATTGTAAATGCCAGAGTAACACCGGCTAGAGTAGTATTTTAGAAGGTCAACAAGTTCGTAATCACGGACGCTATGCATGAAAGGCAGGTTTAGTCAAGTGAAGAGGAAAAATCAATGTCAACCAGAAATTAGGTACGTACCATAATCACAGCTTGGGATAACGCCAAAAGCATGTTGATTGTAATAAAACATTAAACATAATATTCCATTTTTCCATACCTCTCTTCTCTACTTACGTTTTTATTGCTTATAAAAGGTAGTATGGCAGCATAAGAAGTTGAGCAGTTCATAATATTATTTACAAATTGTTTCTGAAAAATGACCCTTGGATTGTATAGTTAGCATATGAAGTATAATGCCTACTCTTTTTGCTAGGAACATAAATACCTACCCAATGTTCATAGACTGAAAATCACGTAAAGAAATATTTGACAGGGAGAGTTCAATGGATGAAGAGATTTTCTTTCCTTATATTTTTACAAACAAAACTTCATGGCACTATAATCTACAGATAATGCACATTTTACATTTGGGAAGGGATCAATACGAAAGATGCAAATCTTTGAACTGATGCATTCCTTTGACTTTTGTCTTGTTTGTGTTTGAAGCGGAACTAGCTTGAATTTGTGTATCGCCAGGTCAAAATTATTGTTGACCAGCATTGTAATATTTGTGATGACAAGATATGTGTGTGCGTATGCATAGTATATTAGTGTATAGGTATGAATAAATCCTTGATCTTGAAAGTTAAGTCCGCGTTAAGTTGTTTTCTAGATCTTACTAGCTGAACATCTTACTAGAAAGCTTTGTTCATTTTTGCAGGATAATGCTGCTGCTTCTACCACCCACTTACTTTAGCTCCAGCGCTAGGGGACTCTACTACCATTTCTTTACATTTTGTTTGCGCTGACAACCTGTTCCATGAAGGACAAATCAACTAACCGAAATGATGCATACCTCTACTCTGAGGCTTAAAATTTTCCAGTACATAATACGAGGGTTGAAACGCTGTTGTTGTTGATCTTGAAGAGCCCTCGTTTTTTGTTGCTACAAGGATAATAACGTCCTTTACTCAACACCCCCTAGGCAAAATTTTTCACCCCTTTCGTTTACGTAGTGTCTTGTATGCATAAATAAATTACATATATTTAATTTATATGCGTATCGCATGCAGGTAAATGAGGCGAGTTCCACAGATTTTATTACGACGCTCACATATAGATGAGAGCTCCGGAAACTGTACAGCATATGTAGATGACGATCTTTTAACCATGTTGACAAACAAATGGATTTTAGCAAGACTAGTTAATTTTCTACAAAAAATGCAATGTGTTTGATTGAGATCCCCCGGATGTGTCACTATCACCTATACAATGGTTCCTCACATTTTTCTTGAAATGACTCTACAGTGAAAGCAGAGATAATAATGACAGTTTAATGGGAGTACTTACCTTTGTTAAATTCAATCATGGTACAATAAACTGGCTACGGTTTTCGATACCAGATTCAAATCTTGATGCTCATTCTTTCAATTTTCTATACTGTCCAAAAACATGCAGCGAGTGCATATTCTTCGATCAATCTATTCAAAACTTAACATGCAGAATATCAAACGTTTAAAAAATTCTCTTATAAACTAATTGTTAACATAGTCATGCAGTTACAATGTACTGGCAAACAAATAGCTTATTTCTTGAGGTCTGTTTTATTATTATGGAGCACCATGCCAAAAAGATGCTGCTGCTAAGAATCGGCTGCGGTTTCTCGAAAATAAGATGCTTACATTTGCATTCATTGCATGCAGAAAAATCTTCTTCATTACCATCACATTCTTTAACATTATTAATGCTGCTTTGTTGTCGATTATAAAGCGCAGCAACAGGTATCCCAGCAAGATGAAATGTTGCGACTTGCGAGTAAAATAAATGCATAATGTATTCACGAAGGGCAAATTCATTGATTAGTATTAGTTGGTACAAAGTGAATATTGCTTATCTATAACTCCACAGTACCCACTCACAATTCGACAATCTGCATATAAAATTTGTCCGCTTATTCTTTAGCTGCGCATTGCATACAAATGTTTAAGTAGATATTCTCTTTTATTCAAAGCACGCTATTCTCGGGACATATACAATAATCAAGTCTGCATCAAAACTTTTCATCTGACTCACTCTGACTAACTGACTGAGTCAGAGAGGGTCCCACTTTTTCATTTCAAAATGAAGTGGAGTGTGGGATTTTATGGGCAAGTTAGCTGATGCTTCCTTTTGGACATGATAAGGGCATTATAAATAACTTCAGCATCAACTAAAAAGTATCAGCTTGATGATCATGGCAGCGTGTAATAACGTAAACAGTAAAGGGGCGAACGAAATCCACCCCTTAGTAAAATCATAAGCTTACAGCAATATTAAACATGTAAGGCTTTATTGCGATCAGTTAGTTCACTCCACAGGTATATGTGGGTAAGTTCCTAGATGTGTGATTTTACAATATTTTGTACATGTATCAAAAATTCAGGTAAGACGAGGTGGTGGACGGTATGGTGGCGGATAACATTTTGGTGGTGGTTGGTTTCAGACAACCCTACTTGTTACATACAAATAAGATTGACTACAATGGGGTATAGACCAAGACTGTTGAAAAAATCCATCCCATAATCCCATTGTATGAACAAGTTTTGTAGCAGGTTCAACAATACGTAACTCGAACAGGTAAAAATAATACAGACAGACTATATAATGCACCTATGAAATAAAGTGAATGTATATAAAAGCATTATATTATCTATGTATTTTATTCCCAGCATTTATAGTAAGAAATAGATGCAATGCAGCCCCTCTGTCCGTTGCATGAATTTTAAATTTGCACTATGATCATTGTGCTATCATACTTTGAAAGGGAAACATCAAGAATGTATCTTTTTTATGTTGTTTAAGAGAGGCTGACGGAGTAATGATAATGTGATATTTTATGTGGTAACAGTTTTTACCCCCATGTATGTTCTTGTGTGCGTATGTAAAATTACCTGTGTAGGGAGAGCAATACCGTAGGAAGTGTACAGGACAGGTAACATTATTACCTGGGACATTAGTTTTTTAGGGAGAACCCTTGGGAAAAGTAGTGGCTCACGCTAGAGTGGTAGAGGTGATGTGCAATAGCAACTATTTTTAGAGACTTTTGTACATATTAATCATCATCAAATCACGACGTATTAGGATCCAGGTGAAGTAATCCTACTCAATCGTGGAAGAATTTTATCTGAGTGAATCTGAAAATCGTAAAAAAAAGACGGAAACAGTTAGTTGTTCAAAGTGTGACCGCAAATTTACCTATTCGTTTTTTTGGCTTGAAACCAAAGAATAAGTGTGGATTTGAGTGATACTGATACTATAACTGACGCAATTAGGATTAAGAATATTTTTCCTTGCAGCGTTATTATTGAATCCTACGTATTATTATCAACATTTGTGTCTCTGGTGTATTAACAAAATGAGAGAAGAATTTATCTGCATATACAGTTTTTAAGAGACTCGTCACCGTTTCATAACATCATCGTTTCAATTATGTGCTTGAGTTGAAGCTTAACATAATTGCCTCAAATTTTCGTGTGCAATAGGAACTGACTGAAAAGTTGTGCATCATATTGGAACAAAGTGCTGTGCAATTTTTCTGTTTAGATTTGGAGCATGTAAGAATCTCAAGTGTACGCATGATTTTTTTAAACTTTTAATGGGCGTGAAATAAATTTTATTACAATTCGTAATTAAACGTTACATAGATATTCAATCAGTGAAGAATATTATCTAATTAACATAAAGTATCTTTCTCTCTTAAAATCTTTGGTAGTCATTGCCTCTGGGAAGAAGGCATGAATTAAAAAACACTCCGTTCAAATATACAAAATTTTGCATGCTATAAGATACTCATCGAGTTGGTCTATTGTATGGAAATGAAGATGAGCACATAATGTAGCTCATCATTTGTTGTCGAAAATAGACATCGAAAATCCTTTAAATATACGATCTAACTCATTGTGAAACAGCGACGCATTGTATTTGCTTGGAAGAAGTACATGATGTGAAATGGACACTGAGCAGGAGTCAAACATAAATTGCACTTGGATGCTAACGTTTGTTGTTGTACAATCTTTTCTGATTAATTTATGAAGCAAGCAACAATCAAAAGCTATCTATACATATACGCATGCAAGTTTTTAAAAAAGCAAACAATTGGAGAGCTGTCAATCAAAGAAGTTTGTATGCGCCATTAAGCATCTTCTTCATACAAATTAGGCCTGTGGCGCATCCTAAATTCGATGATGAGCAATGACAATTATGTTTCTCACGTTGAAAGTATTCAATGTTTAACATTAAAAGTCGATGTCTATTGTTAATGAATAGACTCTGTGGATTTAATGCGCTAAAAACAGGCATTTTAAGCGCATATATATGCACCAAAAATTGGCAAAATATGCGCTTAAATATGCACGATAAAATCACTCAAAATCACTTTGATCATCGACCATATCAATTTTTCCTTCAAAAATTGCCATCTTCTGCTTCTAAACTATCTAAATCAACGTAAATGGCTTTTATTTGGAAGAGTCAGTGCTTAAAATGCCAAATAACAGGATTTGGTTTTATAAACTTACTTAAATTTTTCATTCTGCAAAAATAAAACCAGGTTCTGAAAAGTTCCTTTCATGCAGAATAATCTTCTTTTCAAATTTCCAGCCGAAACTAAAGCGTTTAGACATTAAAATGAGCAAAATTTTGTTAAAAGTTTACCAAAAACCTTTAAAATTTGGCTTATAATAGAGATTTTTACCCACATTTAGGGTAAAATCTTCAATTTTGCTGAAATATGCGCTATCATATGCAATATGCACGATTCGTCCAAAATATGCAAAATATGCAAAATCAACATAGCTTTAAACGACTCCTCTTGATGTGATTCGGATACATACTGAAGCTCAGAGTGATCAGAGTAAAGAGAAAAAACATGCAAAATCATTAAATCACAGTCTAGTAATGATCTTTCAAATCTTGAGCCTTTGTCATAAGGTATTTCTGAATACTGTCGAGGTTATCGTGAGTGAGTATCGTGAGTCTGTGTTATTTTAGGTTTATGTCTTCATAGAAATTTAAACAATTTGTCATATAGCGGTTATCGTTGGCCGATAAAATCTTAAATAAAGAGCAAAACACATTGTATGATTACCTATGCATTCCCGAAACAAAAGTCGGAAATTCCAGAAGGATATCTGAAGTAAATGTCACCGGTGGCCTTCAAAGTTCTGTTCTGTTCATCCTTGGCATCAGTCATTGTGCATCATCTGACTAATGTTGTGGGGTAGTTCAAGCGCTTATTTTTGATGTTTCCAACGAAGATTTTCACTAATTTTTTCAAGTTTGCCTAAAAATTGTTCCTACTTGTAGAAAATACATTGGTAAACAAGTGGAATGATGCCAAAATAATCATCACAAAAATGCACCAAAAAATGAAGTTACAAATTTCTATGAAGACATAAACCTAGAATAACACAGACTCAGTATTCAGAAATACTTGATGACAAAGACTCAAGATTTGAAAGATCATTACTATTGCCAGCCACCACGGGACGCTGCAAAATTAAATCTTGAGCTTGAATTTGAGAGTTTGAAGTACATGTCACCGGTGGCCTTCAAAGTTGTGTTCTGTTCGTCGTTGGCTTCAGTTGTTGTGCATCATCATCATCAGATTAATGTTGTGGGGTTGCTCAAGCGCGCATTTTTGATGTTCCCAACGAAGATTTTCACTAATTTTTTCAAGTTTGCCTTAAAAATTGTCCCTACTTGTAGAAAATACATAAATACCTAAGTAGCCTGTGATGCCAAAATATTCATCACAAAAATGCACCAGAACTATGGAGTCACAGCATAAAGATGACACCAACAAAAGTGCTGATCCTTGCTAGAACAGACCACGGTAAGGATCTATACGGTAGTATATTTAATATATTAATGTGGAGGCATAGTATATCTTTTTTGCAAGTTTTTGTATCCGTTTTTTTAATTTGGTTTGTTTGTGAAGAGAAAAGTGAAGGGTTTCATCTATCGCAACAAATTATGTTTTCCAATGATTTTGTGGCATATCCGGAGCGTGCAACACAGGAAAACATGATCCTTTTCCTAGATTAAAAAGTACACCTTCATTTCCGGGTAGAAGGACGCAAAACATTTGCATATGAGTGAAATTCGTAAATTTAGATTTTGTAAAGGTATACATTTTTACGTGGGATACTCGACTGCGTCATTCTAGGTTAAGAATGCCTCGTAATATAAAATGTTACGCACATCCTTTTGACAAGGTCCTGATAAAAAACACTTTTAATCTGGTAAAAGTAGTGTTGAAATAGATTTTTAACTAAATATTCTGTAAATTTCAAACCATTTTCAAAAGCGCCAATTAGAAATTGCTGACCAGTGGAAGATGCACTGTTACAGATAAGTTTTGAATGATATTATTCCCACTTACCACTAGCATTCACCATAACCAGTGTTGATGTTCAAGGAACAGTAAATTTTGAATACCAAGTGATTTGATTATTCCTTAATGGTTAGAGTACGTGCGTTACACAAATGATTGATTGGTTGTTCGCTGGCGTTTGGGATTCTGTATGTTTTAAAGTTGAAAGTGATGTATTATTTTAAGCTTATTATTAAAAGGCTTTAGTTGACTTCATCTTATGATATTAGAGCCGTTACAGTGTGGTAAAATTTATTTTACAAATATTGAGAATATTAGCGATAGGTTAAAATAAATCGATGGACAAATTGAATAAACTAAAGAAGCTCATTTAATGTTTAAAGATGTCTACCAATATAATGCCTCCATAAGACGATTGTGACGTTAAAAAGCCTGACAAAAGTGGAATATGGAATTCTTTTAGATGTAAAAAGGTCCTAATAAAAAATAAGTCATGAAAGGGTGTCGTCGAATTGGAGGAATAGTGTGGAGTGAAGTGTGGATGAGAAATAATTTATTTGTTTTTTTTTGTTTTAATCCTTACAAAATCCCATACAGTAACAATTGATTACTCCACAAAGCATTGTACATTACAAATACGGATACCTTTAAGCCTTAATATAGCCTAAAACAATGGAGTGGCTTTGGAGCAATGCTTATGAAAAATAAAGAAATTGATTTTGACGTGAAGACGAGGCAAGAATGATATTTTTCATACCAACCATCAATTTCACGAGGTAGTTTGGCAACTCTCCTTTATTTACTGGTATCTAATGCGGATTGCTTGCCCTCTCGGTTCTTTTTGTCGATTCCAATTTATAAGAAATAAGTATCTTAACTTAAAATCTCTATTTACTCGCTTAAGTCTTTCACTTTGTTATTTACCTGCTTTAAGGTTTTAATAATTTTTAGGGTTTGCCTTATAATACATAATTCGTACTTAGTAATTCAAGTAGATATAATAAACCTGTCAAAAAACCGTTCGTTTTTATGGATTGAGAGAGGATCATGTTGCCCCAACCGCTCCAACTCCATGGTTTTCTACTGTTATGTGAGCTACGCATCACCTCCTCTTTACTCTTTACATTTAGAATTGAGGAGCACGAGGAGGAAGCGTTGTTATAGCAGAAAAGGGCCACTGGAGCAGCACTGAGCAGCAGCATGCAGACCACCTTTTCTACTCCACAACCACGCTTCTGCTATAAGAGTCCGTCATGTTTGACGTGTTGATAGTTTTGCGCTCTCGGGCAACATCAACATTAATTGAGCATTTAATTATTTTTTGTGGTTTGTACCACTTTGAGCTTTCCGGCCGTTGGTCAAAATATTATTTGTTTTGTTTTTGAGATTATTGTGGGTTTAGACTTATTAGACAACTGAAAATAAATTGTAGATTGTGAGCTCTGTTTTCTATAATTTTCAGTTGTCCCACAGCATCTCAATCAGTAGTTCATTGAGCATTTTATTTAACTACTCCAGTCGTAACTTAACTGGACATCTTGTTGTTTGTGCGTCATCATTTCGTGGATATTGGCTCATCAGTTATTTATGCATTTTTTCGTTAACTGTTCACCAGACTTTGACTTGTTTATTATCATAAAACTCCTCCACATTTCACTCATAAATTCATCGACAACGGGAATCCTGTGATCGAACTTTCTACCTCACGTGTAAGAGAGAAAACGCCCCTTTCCAGTGACTAGTTTTGCAGTGGTCTCTTTCTTTGGAGTGACTCCGGAACTTTGGACATCTTTAGTGGCTCCGGAACTTTTACGTAGCTCATCTCATTACAACCCAATCTTGCTCCGGAACTCTTAAGCATCTCTGTTCACACATTTCTAGTTGGCTCCGAGACAGTGGTGTCCCTATTCTGGCTTGCATTTTTTCGAAAACTGAGAATTGGCTTGACTTTTTACCCCAATTTTTGACTAAACCCTTCATTATAAATTTTACTTATTTTTAAATGATTTCTTGGATTACTATTCAAATATCCAACGGATGGAATAGCCTAGAAGGCAGCCTGTTATGTTAGGGGTTTAACAATACGCGATCGTCAGTTAAAGGCTTAACACAAAACCAGAATGAAAATATTTATTTCCCATTGCGAATAATATAGAATTCAGTGGCTTCCGTAGAAAGATATGAATCATGTTGTTGTGTTGTTGTTTATTCAGCAAATGTACAATATTTATCGAGATATTTTGCTTAAGCCTTGTACGTACACCCTTACAGAACCTTTATACTGTTTATTTACAGGGTATGAGCTTGGCTATCAAGGGTATCTTACGATTACGATACTTTG
>JAQIXX010005020.1:0-14825 GCA_034700605.1 Willowsia nigromaculata
TGATCCAAGGACGAAAGAAGGTCTTCATTTGTCCAGTGGTCCAGTGCACTCAAAGATTCAAAACTTTGGAGAACCTCGAGAATCACAAGAAGCTGCATGGAAAATTCTCCTGCCAATTCTGTGACGCAACCAAAGCGTACGCTCCCGATCTTGCCCTCCACGAGTTGGAGCACGCGGCCACTTCCAAGTCCGATTTCAACTGTTCGAGATGCCCCTATGGTTCGGAAAGGAAAACTTTCTATATCCGTCACCACGTGGAGACCCACCTCAACCTCATCTTTGGAACAGTGACATGTTCCATCTGCAGAATAGAAGGATGGAGCAGGACATTTTTAAGGGATCACATGAAAAGATTCCACAATACGGATGGGATGGATCCCTCCAAAATTGCAAGATGCGACCAGTGCCCAGCGTATTTCATAAAATCCAGCCAATTAACTCTCCACAAAATTAAAATTCATCAGAAGGACAACTACTGTTCCAAATGCGAGAAGACCTACACCACGCCCCATCATTTGAGAATGCATCTGGAGCGAGCCCATCCGGAAACTCTTCCGAATCTCTTGTATGGCTGTGAGGAGAATCCATGTGGGCGGAGATTTGCGACGAAGGAGGAGCTCGAGAAGCACAAAAGGATTCATGAAAAGGAAAGTTGCCGTCATGTCAAGTGTTCGAAATGCGGGAAAGAATTTAAGGGAAAATTCAAACTAAAAAATCATATGGAGAATGTTCACGGTGACCTGTCTCATGTGTGCCCGGAATGTGGGAAGGCGTTCAGAGCTAAAGTATCCCTGGATTATCATATGATGTACCACGAAGGGCCGGAAGCTTGGAAGTTCCAGTGTTCCGAATGCGGGAAGAAATGTGCGACCAAACAGAAACTGGAACAGCACCTGAGAACTCATTCCAAGGAGAAACCGTTCGTCTGTCAGTTCTGTGGGGAGAAGTATGCTCATCGTCATAATTGGAGGAATCATGTGAAGAAGAAGCATCCGGAGGAGGACACCGATTTATAGGATCATTAATCATTAATTAGCGGAAATAGCAAAAAGTTTTTTATTTTAATGAGCTTTTTGTTAATTTAAGTATTTTGATTTTACACAGAATATATTAAATGTTATTCTATCGATAAGTATTACAAGTACAAATAATAATTTAAACTATTACATTTATGAGATGATAGATAATTTTTATTAGTGTTTTCTTTCTTTGCCCCTGGGATCAAACCAATCTGAAATTTCTCTCGGGTCGATGAGTTTATCTAGAAAGGGTTTCCACTCATTTCTGTTCGTTCCAAAAACCCTGAGTGCTGCCCGAGATTGAGGGCTCATCAGAGGTCTTATTGCATTTAGAATAATTTCAAATGATGGTGGGGCTATTTCCACATGAGCGTAATCATTAAAATCATTACAACATAAATACATAAGTAATTATTACCAATTGTGTCGTGTTTTATCATTTCACTCACTGTTAATAAGAATTGCACGGTAAACCATATTTGGTCAATATTTTTCGTATTCGCTGACAAATCTCAAGTAAAACGGTAAACCTTAAAATTTCCCAAAATAAAACAGAAATTTTAAACCATGTCTTAAAATTTATTTAATGAAATATTTGTGAAAATATCATAGTTTTTCTTGGCATATTTACACATGGGGCATCCTTGACTAATGATATTAAATCCATCCATATTAATCAACAGAATAAGCTGCGTTATATTTTTCCCCTCTGTCTGAGCCTGGCGAACTCTAATTGTCGATATTTCAATATCGTTTAAGGCATAATCTGTTAAGCGCTTTAGATTTCCTCGTATTGCGAAAGCTCGAACAGGCCAATCTCCAAAAAATGCTTCAGCAACTGAAATTTCACGTAATTATGGACTCATTAACAAGCAAATGATTGATATTTTAAAGTCATTTAGTACCAGGTACATAAAAAACTTAAAACGTCTCACCTGGCCTCCCTTCTCGATCCCACCCATCATGATAAGACTGAAATTCGCTTTTTCTCCTAAATTCCACAAAAAAGCTGGGATCCGCCCATTTGTCAACTTTATTTTGATGACGCCATTTTACAGTCTATCAGTATCAAAATTTTGGAGTATGATGAGCAATATTTGACATAAAAGTACGAGTCCTTAGGCAATATTCATATGATATTCTTTTACCTCTCTTAACATATCCTCTGCTCTGCGGACATTAAATCCAGCCACTAAGTGAATAGTTAATTGCACACATATTTATGTGATCTTTAAGAGACAAAAATATTTAAAATAATTCCAGGATATTAGTGCTCACCTTGTAGCCATTTTTCCAGGTAAATATCCTCCTTCATGTAGTCATGAGGAACGAAAGGCAAAACTGAGAGTTTCAGCTACAGGATATAATAATTATGAAATTATTTAATACTAAATAACGAATGTGAATTTAGAGGAGTGCTATATGTTACCTTTTCAAGAGCTCCTTTTTGTGCTGGGTTTAGAGATTCCAACTCTTTAAAATAAGGGGTAGCTCCTAACGCCACTGAAACTAATATTGATAAGTTAAAAATATACAAGGAATGCATTGTTTCAAGTATTGACTGGAGAAACTCCTAACTTGTGACTTTGGACGATTTAGTTTATCTGAAAAATTATGACTAAGCGCAGATCTAATATATATGGTTACCTGGAAAAGGAAACTGTTAAAAAAAATATTGAATGATTGATTTGTCTGGCTCGTGAACAAGAAAAATACGTCATAAAAGAGGTGAACGTGCTCCTGTTTTGTAAGATATTTGCTCGCGGTATGAGAGGAGCGGACAAGAAAAGTTAATTTTTTTCTGGTAAAAGACATGCCGCCCGTGGTAATTAAAATGCGCACGAGCTAATTATGGCTTCATGATTTATATCCGTACTGGAGAGGAAACTTGAATTATTGGTTGTAACGTCACTGTATTCAGTTTGCACATTTCGTAAAATACACGACTGCTCTCTACGTATGAAGATATTTGTGCTTCTTTAAAGCTATTAGTCCGGGGAAATAGAAGAATATAAAATTTGAGATTGGACGAAAGATAAACAAAAAACACTACAGGTTGTTGGGTAGAACTGCGAACACTAATTTGCCAATAACTTCTTTTGCGTAAATGTATGGTGATATAATGAACATTCTAGAATAGTTAGCTCGTGCCGCAAGTCTTTTAAAGAATATTTACCAAATGAACAAGCCACTTTACAATTCTACAGTTTATTATGTACACGTGAGGACGACGCATGACGCATGCATAACCGTTTCTTCATAGGGAAAATGAAAAATAAATATTTTTTTCTCTTTTCCTTTGTATTATTCTATTGCTTTAGGTTCACCGGTGAATGATCTCGAATTATGATAAAATTGGTATGTTCTACAAGCGTATCAATATTTTATCCGGTTTTCGTTTAATCCATATACCTACGTAAAAAAGAACCTTCCATCATTCCAGTGCTGTAAGTTAAAGGAAGTGAAATTCTTAAAGAATGCCAAGTTTTATTTAAAGTCTTGTTCAGGTTAACGATCACAAGTTCATTCTGAATAATTTTATTTAAAGAATTGAATTCCATAATTGACTTTTGTGGATCATCTTGGTCCTGATTTGATACCAAACGCGTATAGAAATAAAAACTTAAGCTAATGTTCGTTTTAATGATTTTTTATTCCAATGTTAGCATTTTGCTCATTGCTCATACCTTGATTCAGTTATTGTAGGTCAACATTTTTGCATTCGGGTTACATATAACTATAAAGGTAAGTATTGTAAGTTCAAGTCTACTATATTGTTATGTACTTCGTTCGGTTTAGTATTCAGGCAATGTACCTTATTTTACGTAGAATTTCTCTTCTATTCAGTTGGAAACTACAATTGCTACTTCTACATACTAAGTGTTATTCTTAAGAAATAAAATGATATTCTAAAGTCAATTCCTCTTCTTGCCCCTGGGGTCATACCATTCTGAAATTTCCCTCGGATCGATAAGATTATCTAAGTAGGGTTTCCACTCATTTTTGTTTGTTCCGAAAACCTTGACTGCTTCCCGAGTTCGGGGACTCATCAGTTGCTGTATTATACTGAGAATGATTTGGAATGATGCTGGAGCTGTTTGAAAATTTAAAAAAGTAATTATTACTTTTAAAAGAAATGAAGATATCTTACGCTCCTTCACCTAGAACAGATTCTAATAGCGATGGGGGATTTTAAGGTTTGTAGTATATTCATGCTTCACTTACTGTTAATTAGGTATGCACGGTAACCCATGTTTGGATAGCATTTTTCATACTCACTCACAAATCTCAAGTAGAACGGCAAACCTTAGAAGTTCCAAACATGCTTCAAAATATGACTTCCTTATCGGAAATTCATTATGAGCTCATATTCCAAATAATTTTATAGCCATACATAAAGGGCATCCCGTACTAATGATATTGAACCCATCCATGTTTAGTAGCAGAGAAAACTCTGTAACATTTTTTCCTGTTGCTTGAGCCTGTCGAATTCTAATTGTCGCTGTTTCCATCAGGTTTACAGCATAGTCAGTTAAGTGCATTAAGTTCCCTTGTAAAACAGCAGCGCGGACATTCCAATCACCGAGAAATGCTTCGGCAACTAAAATCACAGATCATATAAAGCGTGTACTTTTATAACTAGTTTTAAAGCATTAGAACATTTTGATAAAATCTCACTTGGCCTCCCTTCTCGATCCCATCCGTCATTATATAATTGATAAACGCTTTTTAATTCCGTAAAGTATTGGGGATCCGACCATTGGTCAACTTTGTTTTCCTCCCGCCAATGTATAAGCTGACAAATAAATAATTTTATAATATAGTTGGTATCAAACCATGAGTTCTTAATCCATAATTTATTTAAATTATTACCTCTCTTAACAAGTCTTTTGCTTTTTGGGCATTAAATCCAGACACTAAACCAAAAGTCATTCCTTATATATTCTTTATCACCTTAAAAATGTGCATCCAGTTCATTCAAGGTTACTTAGAAAAATCATTACTCACCTTGAAGAAACTTCACTAAATAAATGTCCTCCTTCATGTAGTCATGCGGATGAGGAACCATTGTCGAAACTGAGAGTTTCAGCTAGAAAAATCCAGAAATAATTCTTATTATTTAGGTTTTAAATAGCAGCTTTAAACAAGCGTTCTACGTTACCCATGCCAGTGCATCCTTTTGTGATGAGTTTAGAGATTCCAACTCTGTGAAATATGGGGTAGTTCCTGTTACTGGAACAAGCACTGTGGAAATTAAAATAGACAAGATATACATTGTCCTATATCTATATATATATTCGCGGATAAATTTTGTACCAGTGCCAACGGTTGATTAAGTTTGTCTTAAATGGCGTGACTGACCATCAATCTCTAAACCAATGTCTAATATGTGTGGTTTCGTAGTAGACGAATGATGGAGGAAAAGTTCAGTGTAAAAATAATCATTACTCATTGTGAGTGCAATGTAGAAATCTGTTACTACAAGCCAGTTCTTGTATGATGATTGATCTGTTTTTACTCAATAAGGTAAACAAGTCAAACACTATTATGTTTTATATACGTGAAAAGAAAAGCAATAAATTTTGTTGGTAACATTACTGCAGTTAAATTTTGAAATAATTGAATTACGTACATACACCTGTAGGTTCACACTTACAGGACTGCTTTCTGCGTAAAAATGTTTTCTAGTTACTCCGAGAATTGAGGCAATTTAGCTTTGATGTGACATACTCCATAGCAACATTATTACAATCTCCACTCCATAGAGATTTTTGGGCATGTGCTGTTGTTCGTAAACAATTTGATTTGTGTAAGGAGGTATTTTATATCATTCTCTATAAATTCATTGTTCTGTCACTTATTCTGTATAAA
Source organism: Willowsia nigromaculata (assembly GCA_034700605.1). Classification (NCBI taxonomy): domain Eukaryota; kingdom Metazoa; phylum Arthropoda; class Collembola; order Entomobryomorpha; family Entomobryidae; genus Willowsia; species Willowsia nigromaculata. The sequence continues at coordinate 5,892 of JAQIXX010005020.1, forward strand.
ATATCCCGAAAGGTAAAAAACAATCATTGTTTAGTCTATAATGACTTTTAGAAGATGGTCCATGATTCGGCATTTCTTTGCATTGCAATAATTTTAAAAGGAAGACTTTGGGAATGACCACTAATTTTGCAATGTCAATAATCAAAATTTTATTTTTCTAAAGGAAGTTGGCTTTTTGGCTGTCATTACAATACAGAATTAATTTTCAAGCAGGTATATTTTTAGACATATATAATAGTGCTAGAATTTATTGGGCATATTGTTTTATGATTACGGTTTTGATCTCCGCTTAATCTTCTTTCTTTGATATGGATTTTATCTGCTATTAAATTGAGAACCACAGTGGCTACTTCTATGTAACGTGTGCTTCTTGTTGATGAATTGGTTATTATTCTACCGTCAATTCCTTTTCTTGCCTCTGGGGTCATTCCAATCTGAAATTTGCTTAGGATCGATAAGATTATCCAGGTAGGGTTTCCACTCATTCTTGTTAGTTCCAAAAACCCTGACTGCTTCCCGAGTTTGGGGGCTCATCAGTGGTCGTAATAAATTTAGAATAATTTCGAATGATGTTGGAGCTGTGTAAAAAATGCATGAAGTGTGATAACAAAAATAAGATAATTACATCCAATGTACATTAAAACAATGTACTCATGTTTCACTTACTGTTAATAAGAATTCCACGGTAAACCATATTTGGCCAGTATTTTTCGTATTCAATCACAAATCTCAGATAAAGTGGCAAACCTAGAAAGTTTTCAACATTAAGCTAAAATTTAACCAAATATGAATGATTGTAAATATTTAGTAAAAATATGTTGTAACAATATTTGGGATAATTTCTTGGATTTTTTGCAAACATAAAGGGCATCCGGTACTAATGACATTAAACCCATCCATATTGTATAGCAGAACAAATTGTGTAACATTTTTTCCGTCCGCTTGAGCCTGGCGAACTCTAATTGCCGATGTTTCTACGTTGTTTAAGGAATAATCTGTCAAATGCCTTATCTTTCCTTGTAATGCAGCAGCACGAACATTCCAGTCTCCGAAAAGGATTTCACAAACTTAAATTCCAGACAACCTTACACTTATTAAGAAGATAAATAATTGCGATGCACGGTTCTTTAACACAAAATACTTTACAAAGTCTAACCTGGCCTCCCTTCTCGATCCCATCCGTCATGAAATGAGGGATATTCGCCGTTACTTCTCAAGTCAGCAAAGAATCTGGGATCCGCCCATTGATCAACTTTGTTTTCCTCTCGCCATCTAACAGTCTATCAATACCAAATTGTTAGGGTGTAAATAATTAACACATTTAGTGATGAAGAATTTTCAAGCTATTATTATTTATGTTTTACTTCTCTTAACATCTCCGCAGCTCTAAGAACATTAAATCCAGCCACTAAATGAATAGTTAATTGCACAATACTTACGTGATCTTAAAAATAAATGTATCAAATTGAAAATGGCTTACAAAAACTAATACTCACCTTGCAGCCATTTCACCAAGTAAATGTCCGTCTTCATGTAGTCATGAGGAACGAATGAGGAAACGGAAAGTTTTAGCTACAATAATTAATAAGAAGTCTTGCAGTTAAAAAAGTTGGTAACGGATTTAAATAAATGTCATTAGGTACCTTTTTAAGGGCATCTTTTTGAGGTGGATTTAGAGATTCCAACTCAGTAAAATGTGGAGTAGCTCCTATAGCCACTGAAACAACAACTGTGAAAGCTAAAATTGACAAGAAATGCATTGTATTGTGTATTCAAGGGTAATACTTTATAAATATATATCTGGTCTCTTTAGATTATCTAAAAAAGTATGACTGATCATCAAGATTAAAGGTAAAAGTCTAGTATGTGGTTCTCTAAGGAAGACATACTGAAAAATTCTTTGATTTAAGTGGTAATTGCAAAGTCCGTTACCACACATTGCAAATGAATGGATTCACATACTAATTACTTTTGAATGTTCATATTCACTCGAAATCTGTCCAAATTTATGGAATTTTAGATGATTGATTTCTTTTGCTAGCAGTTATTAGAAACATGAAATCATAAAAGAGGTTAGGTAATTCGCAACTTGCGAATCAGAATGTAGTGTAATTTGGAAACAATTTTATTAAAACAAAAGTTTATGGTGTTCAAACAAAACGTCAGAGATATTAAACACATTCTGTGATTTTTCTAATTTAAAAATGTAATGTCATAATGTACCAGTTTCCATCTATACTCATGCACCAGTGCATGAGATGGCCGTATATACAATATTGAATTCATATCTCGTCAAATGGGCCAAATGCTACGAAAAAAATAACAGGAGTATAATGAGTCTTTGATATTTTTTATACTTAAACTGGCATCTAAATGTAACCTGGTGCTCATTTCCAAATGATTCGATATTCTAAAGTTTTATGTTGATTAACATACATTTCGGGTTTCTAATGATTCTCATGGTTTTTCGCTGGTGGTGAGTATGGTCTAGATAAACTTCATTGGAATGAAGTTTATAGTTGAAATTCAGAATTTCTTCTTCACTAAAGTTGCATAATCATTAAAATTATTGTAACATTTGTTATTTTTCGAGAAAAGTAATTGGATAATCGAGATCAATACTATATGATTGGTATTGATTGATTTTGCAAAATCAGTTTTTTCGTTCAAATGACTATATTTTTTGTTTGTGCATTTTACTACACATACATTTTGTGAAGTAACAGTTACACCTTTTGTTGATCACGTAAATATTGCAGGATTTAGGTGTCAATGTTTTATGATCTAGTAACTTGGAAACTATTGTTTTCGTTTACTTAAGTTAATACTGTTACATTTTCATTATGCGAACATGCCTTTACTTCGCTGGGGGCACTCTTAATATTTTTGAACAATGTCTGATCTTGTCTTAAGGTTTTATGAAGTGTTTGAGGGTTTGCACTACTTTTAATACCATGAATATTGTGCTTGAGATGATGTGGGACTTTGGAACGGGTCACTTGACATTAGTGGTGACTTTTATTGTTGGCCAACGCAAAGTGTTGCTTGAAATTTTAGGTCATAATGCTTATCATGCGACAAGTATACTATTATAACCTTTGAGCAATAAGCAATGCAACAATGAGGCCTACTGCTTTACGTTGAGCTTAGAAGCAATTATCATGAATTTGCGAAGAATATTTGGGTGCAATATACATTTTTAATCGCTTACAACACATTATTATTCCTGAACATTCTTCAAATTTGTTACTTGCGATTGGAGACTTTTCTCGAGTCAACCGCTAAAATGGCTAAGCCAAATTTCAATTAAAGCAAAATCTCTATTTCTTAATCTCATTAATCAACAGAAATGCTATTAATTCTGATAAAGAGTGAGAAGGGAATGTGTTATTAGTTACAATTTACATTGATAATTCATCAAAAAGTAAATTATGATTAAGAGATTAATGTTTTTTTTTGCTGAGTGTAGCAAAGTGGAGCAATTACGTAGCCTAAATGTCTAAGAAGATGTGGGGTAAATATTTGGTTTAACGATGCAAAAATTCGTTCACGTTGAGGCTTATGCATGACAACTTGTCAAGTATTATCACCAGCAAGACGACGCTTCTTTCTGAGAAAACAAGATGTCATATTAAGATTTAAAATGTTTATGGTTTTTCACATGTATGCTGGGGCTGATGAGTTTATTTCAAATTTTTAATAATCACATATGGTGGAATTTTATGAGTTTCTAGTGTGCAAACTAATTTAAAACGGTGCAGGTCACATCCAGAGTGACTTAATAAATAGAATGGTGAAACACTTAACTTTTTCATTCACAAACGACAAAAGGCAAATAATCGTTCAATATTTATGTCATGAAATTTTGTAGTTGATTTTACACTGAACAAACAAATTATGTAATTCCATAAACATGTTTCATGAACTTAAAAAGATTTTTTCTCAAAATAATAAGAAGTAAAATGATACAAATATGTATTAATTCCTTATCTTGCCCCTGTGATCATACCAATCTGAAATTTCTGTTGGATCGATGAGTTTATCCAGGTAGGGTTTCCACTCATTCTTGTTCGTTCCAAAAACCTTGACTGCAGCCCGGGTTTGGGGGCTCATCAGAGGTCGCATTGCATTCAGAATAATTTCAAATGATGCTGGGGCTATTCGAAAATTGAAGCAAAAATTAACATTTAAATATTTTCATGAAAAACGTGAATACATACACAATGTATTTATCTTTCACTTACTGTTAACGAGCAGTGCACGGTAACCCATATTTGGCCAGTATTTTTCATATTCACTGACAAATCTCAAGTATAGTGGCAAACCTAGAAAGTTTCAAAAACAAAACCTAGTCATATTCTAAATCTGAAGCCTTATCATAAAATTTAATGAAAGTAAGCTGAAATATGTCACAGTTTCATGTGCGTTTTCACATACACAATGGGCATCCCTGATTAATCACATTAAACCCATCCATGTTGAGTAGAAGAACAAACTGTGTAACATTTTTCCCTTCTGCTTGAGCCTGACGAACCCTAATTGTAGCTTGTTCAACATTATTTAGAGCATAATCTGTCAAGTGTCTTAAATTTCCCCGTATTGCAGCACCACGGATATTCCAGTCTCCGAAAAATGCTTCAGCAACTACAATTCCAGATTGTAATTATTTATCAAAAAATTAAAAAGAATGAATAGGCTTTTTGGGAATAAACTGATTTCATTCTCACCTGGTCGCCCTTCTCGATCCCACCCGTCATGATATGATAGATATTCACCTTTCCTTTTAAAAGCTGCAAAGAACCTGGGATCCGACCATTTATCCACTCTGTTTCGTTGTCGCCATTTTATATTCTATGAAGTCCAGCATTTTGGAAAATAAATATTATTACTTTACTTTACGCTTAAGTCACATAAAACTATATACTTATAAATTATTTTTACTTCTCTCAACAAATCCTCTGCTCTTCGTGGATTAAATCCAGTCGCTAAATTAACAGTCAATTATATAATATTTATGTGAGTCATAAAAATATTGAAATGTATTTACAAAAAACTTATACACACCTTGGAGGAAGTTTACCAGGTAAATATCCTCTTTCATATAGGCATGAGGAACAAATGAGGAAGCTGAGATTTTTAGCTAAAAGAAAAAATGATTAAAAAATATCTAATTATTCTTTAAACTTTAATTAGCGATATAAATTAGCTTCCTATTTTACCTTTGCTAGGGCATCCTTTTGTGCTGGGTTTAGAGATTTCAACTCAACAAAATTTGGAGTAGCACCAAGAGCCACTGAAACTAATACTGTGAAGGTTAAAACAGAGAATGTATGCATTGTCCTGAGTATTCTGAAACCGCTTTTACTTTTGTCTCTCGTCGATTAAGTTTGCCTGTCAAATTATGACTGATCATCAATCTCTAAACGAACTTATAATATAAGTGGTTTCCTGGAGGAGGAAAAATGGAATGAAATTCTAAGATTTAACACTACGGATTTAATATGTAAAAATTTACATACTGATGAATATTCACATAAAGTCGGCTTAGAGTTTTTTTTTGCTGTTTGCCTGGTGTAACGTGGAAATCTTCAACTTTTGATTGACACGCAAAAACCGGTTTTTATTTGATAATTGATGTATTTTTCTCGCAATTAATGAAAGGAGAAATTGTAAAGGAGGCTAAGGTGTTGTGTTTTTGTAGATTGAATGCTCATTTCGTTATAAGGAAACCAGCAGACAATAAAAGTGAATAAATTTTTTTTGGTTCGGTTCAATAAAAACTGAACAAGGGAAATTACAAATTTGCTATTAGTATCCGTACTAAGGGGAAAAGATGAACTATTTGCTAATAACGTCACTATATTCAATTTACGCAATTTATAAATGACAGGTCGGGAACAACTTTTACAAGAATGCATTTTGCGTATAATTGTTTTTGCACTTGTTTGCATGCTTGTTTTACGTAAATTTATAAAATGGTGCAATTGAGGAAAAATATTGATCAGGATAATAAAGAAGGCATAAAAACATAATCTCAGTCAAAGTTTTTTGGGTACAGCGGGGAACGCAGATGTTTGTAAACAATATTTATAATGTTTCATTTACGATGAAAATGCCACTTCATAAATTTACATTTTATCACCTACACTTGAATGGGCTGTATATTATGGTTTACTTCATAAGGAAAATGAGAAATAATTGTTTTTGTCCGTTTTTTCTTCGTATTGTTATTCTGACGTGGGAACCTGGTAACTCATTAACAGATTGATAGTCAGGTGTGATAAAATTGCTTTGTTATGAATGCGTATCCATTTTTTATGTGGGTTTCTTCTAATCCATATATCTACACAGGATCCTTCCATCATTTTAGTGCTTTGAGTCACAGCTGGAGATTTTTAAAGAAATGGCAACTTTTATGTACAATCTCGCTCAGATCAACGACCAGACGGTCACCTTGAATAATCTTAATTAAATTTTTTTCCCATCTACTTTTGTGGGTCATTTAAAGATAAGACAATTTATGGAACGAACATGTAAATGCACATATAATGCATAAAATGATCCTTTCTCTTACATTTTTAATTAAGTTCTTTAACTTTTTGAATATAATAACGAAATGATAGATAAAAAAACAAACAAAATTTTAATTAAGTTCAAAAACCATATTTTTGTAGAGATTATGAGTTACGATCCGATAAACATTTCACGCTGGTGTACACTTTACACCTAAATGGTCACGCAAAGGCAAAAAATTCACCCCAAAATCCTCACACTTTAAATGGAATGACGATAGCACATGAAAATACAAGTGGAGAATCGTATGAACTACGTAGGATTGTGAACTTAAAAATGAATAGGACAAGATAACATATGACGGTATAATTAAACGTGATTTGAACCCAACATGTTTGAGCATCTTTTTGAGGTGAATGAATTTTATAAGAAACTCGGATGAAAATAATGGCATTGAACACACGTTATTTATAAAGTGAATTTTCTCAATTTTCATTGAAATAAATAATATTCAGATTTTAGTTCCTACCCTACATAAAATTGCATATTAATTGAGCAATTTTGCAAAACCGCATTTTAATTCTGTGTATTATGCCTAGAGATATTAGATAATCGAGATCAATTTTTACCTGAGTTGCCTCAAATTACATTTATAAAGGTTAGATGGAAGATTAAAAGTTCATTTTTTTCGGACCTTAGTATAATAAACGTTTAAGTAAGTGAGTTTAAGCAGCTTAGAGCAAATATTTTTCAGTTATTATAGGAAGACGAACAATAATTGTTGATGATTTTCCACATTTTGTGCAATTAGTTGTTATCGTGGAATGATCAATCACAAAAGTCTTTTCCTTAACCTAAATACAAGTTAATGTAGCTTATAATATATGATTACAATTTGCATTTGCACTTTGTAAACATGCGTATTTAATTCTGCTAATTGGGTAAAAATACATTGTTGCATTATGAGATAATTCATACCACGATCATTCCAACATAAACGGTATACTCCTTAACTACTATGCACTCTCTTGCAGCAAAAATTATTGCTCCATTACCCGTGGAAACTTGAATGATGTATTTTTGCCGAAACTCCAGTGACCGATTATCACAGAATGCACCATCAATCAAACGTTCATATCCCCAATCAACTTGACAAAGTGTTTTAATATAATGGATATGATTGCTTCCCTGACTTGAGACTAAAAAATCAAGCATAAAAGGAAGAGGAAAATTGGGCTTAGGATTAGTGCTTCCTTCTCTTGTTGTTAGTTTCTAGCCTAACTAATCCCCAACTTACGCAACCTAACTTATTAGCTTAAGGATAATGGTTTAGTTATAATTGCCTTATATTATTAACCCAAGTAAATTAGTGTCAGGCGTTAATACATATTTCAATTTTTTTATAGTTTCCATTAAAAAATATAGAATAAAAGCTTTAAGAAATATCACATCATAACGACAGTAACACAATTCTTGAGCGCAGTTAGAATATATTCCCACAGTTGATTTTGTCAGGAATATCGACTTATAGTAAATACTTAAGTGGCGCGAATGGGTCACTCACTAAAACTATTTTTAGAATAGCAGGTGGCTCCGCCGGAAGAGGGAGGTGTGAATTTTCATTTAAAGCAATTATACTAATTATCCGTCATGCAAGAATCAGTAGTGCACGTGAATATCTGTCATAATTTTATGAATCTTTCCACACGGCGGACTTTTTATTCTCGCGTGTTCTTCTAATTTTTATTTTCAGTCTTCCAGATAGGTTGGCCTAGATATATATTTAGTATATAGATGTTTTTATATACGCAATGCTCAGTTGTCATTCCATTACTATTGAATCCCTATGTTGTTTATAAATGTATAATAGAGTAGTCGATACAAAATAACATAAGTGCTGCCCAACTGAGAGCCGATCATCTCATTTTTAAATATAGTCATTTATGCTGTCATACGCATAAAGACACTATAGCATTACTAAATTCTAAAAAGTATACAGTAATGTTAACTTAGAAATTTAATGATTAATTATTAAGACTAATGTTAGCTTTAATACATTTGAAGCACACATTCTTGATCGTATTAATATCCTCCTGTATGTTATATAACATTTCAAAATGAAATATTTTCTTTCTCGTGTAAATGGGGCATGTCTTTACAAAACTATTTCAATAGTCTTCAGTAATTCAATGTCCATAATTAATAGACTAGGCAATTGTGTTTTCACTTACAATATCGCATCAATTTCATCACTTGGATTGAGTGGTAACCCCATACGAACTTGAACCAGTTCACTAAACAATTTGTTATGACATTTTTAGATATATACATATAAGAATGAGTGACTTTTTTTCGAGGGAAACCACTTTTTGCATCGTATTTTAGAAATTCATTAGTTTTTGTGTCAACTTGATAAGCTCC
>JAQIXX010005021.1:0-14825 GCA_034700605.1 Willowsia nigromaculata
AAAGCATTAAAAAGCATAATTTTAAAATCTTAAAGCATAATTTCAACATGCCATAAAGCATAATTCTGGTTTCCTTGAGTAATGGGGTAGAGAAAAGTGTATCTTATCTTGCTCGCTTTTTACAGATAGAACTAGGTTACGTTACGAACCGCGTTCTGCCACTAGTTTAGAAAAATGATGGAGAAAGGGGCAGAGAAATGCCATCAAAATTTTATCGATGAACTGATGAATAAATCATTGTTTACTCAAAGTACTAAGTACCCTGTTTGATTAGCATGTTGGCTAGTGTAACATCCAAAGATACACTCTCTACTAAGATAACGTTTCAAAGTTCTGGTGACGCAATATTTAACAATAATATATGTACCCTAGACTTTCATTTGGGAATGACAAATCTGATCTCACAAAATCTGACTGTCGACATGTAAAGTTTAATGCTACATTTAAAATTTAATTATACTTGAAAAAATGATTCCCATCTCATGAATAGAGAAATATCATATTTAAAACAAACCAACCCTCTGCATAAACATGATAAACATCGATTGCCAATTTTTGAAGCATTCAACTTAATAAGGGTAAACAATGATTTTTGAAGCATGTAATGATGATGCTTTCCAACTGCAGAAAGTAAATTAGAGAAGCGCAAGATCCAATAAACTAGTTTTTCACAACTTTTCGATATTAACTGCCAATTGTTTCATACAAAATTATCAATATATTTAACTATCTCTTGATTTTCTTTTTAACTGATAATATGAGAGATTCTAAATTTGCAGAAACATTTTCTTTCGTTTTAGTATTAAATCAAATATGTGGCTTTTTAGGCTCTAAAAGTTCCATCTCTGCCACTCCCTGTGTATTCACATGTATAAAAGAAAAAAATTATGATAAGTCAGAAAATAATTAACCTTTACCTTCGAAAATTTGAAGCTGAGTATATTATGAATGGTTGGATACTTAAAAATATTTTCGTTTCCTCATAGGTATACTTTTTATGTATGATTTTCATCTGAAACACATGAATTATTTTCCAACTGAGAATTGAGAAGCTGAGGCTGGCATTGTAATGCATTGAACAGCTAATAAGTCAATGCATCTTGAGGCAAATGATTGACTGGTAAAATGAGGCGTGTCATAAATCAGAGGTGTTATTTATTGTGCCAATTTATTAACGAAACCAGTCGCCACTATAAAAATAAAAAGTTAGATATTTATGAATATGATAATTTGATCGCAACTTCCAGATATTCAACGGATGTGCAACTTTACATGATGATATGAGCAAGTATGGTAAAAGTCAAGTTGATGCTATCCACCTGAAAATGTTTGTTCATACCTTTTCCTTCGTCTCATGAATTCATGCAATATTTAGAGAACATGTAAAAAGTGCAGAAATGATTAACTAGCAGCTTATGTTTCACTTAACGCCTCCGGACAAAGAAAAGTTGATTGTGTATTTATTGTCTAACAAGAAAAAGTAATGAGATGGGAAGAAAATAAGAAAAATGGTCGTAATAAAAGGCAACATTTGGCAAGTTAATGATTATGATTACTTACTCTAAAGGAGTCTGGTTTATCACTTCATCGCATGTGATGATAGGGTACAACCTGACGGCGTATCTGATACGTAAACGTATTATCTGCCATGCATACCCATATCTATTACGTAAGTTAGTTGCAGATGCCTAATGGCTTGGACAAGTAGTGTAAGTGATTGTCCATCATCAAACAAAATGCATGCATTCAACATTCTTCTTGCACAGTTATTTCTTCGTTTTTCTGTGGAGCAGCAGTAAAAACAAGTAATAACTTTGTTGTAGCTTTACTAGCATACTACCAGACTAGAATTGGTTTTTTTTGTGAGAGAGTGAGTGGTAAGCTGATACTCTAGAAGTATTGGAGGAGGAGGAATCGTGCTAGCAGAGAAGTGTTTTTGTATTCATGAATTGCATATCACCGGATATTAACCTTGCAGGAGCATCATGCAAGCCTTTTTTGATAATGGTCACAAGGTGAGAAAAATGAATTGGTTCGCACTGTCAGTTTTTACTTTTGAATGGTAAATACAAGTTACTTAATTGAATGAAATTAATGTACAATGTACCCGTCGTAGTATGAGTGAATCGTAGGGTAGGTAGAATGCTAACTTTCATATGCATGCAAAAGAAAATTTCATGTCCAACTGTATACAGCAAATGCAATGCATGTACATATTAAAAGTTTATTTGTAAGCACTAATTAGAAAAATCACAGTCGGTTTGTTAACATGGGTTATGGTAATACGTACGCGATATTGACAATATCAGTTACTCTTTTAAATTAAGATTTTCAAGAGAGTGGTTGATTAACTAGGTATATATTAGGTATAGCCAAGTTATACAACGACGGTTACAAAAGGTCATTGATATCACGAAAAAAGACAATAAATAAGTTAAAATATTGAAACGATTAAAAACAGATATAAGACAGAAAAGCAAGGACTATTTATGCATTTCTTTCGTAATTTAAAATTAGATTATAACGTTACATTGTTATATTTATTTTTAAGCGTAATGGACCGATTTTTAGTCTCACGATTACAATTCATGAAACAGCTAAGTAAGCTAAAAATCGATTACTATTTTTCTATAGACTCTGGAGTTTATCTCAAAATTCAGTGGGAAACATAAGGCAAAGGACAAATGCGATGTAGTACAACATTAAGGTCACAAATGTCAACAAAAACAACAATCATAACATCATGCGTCGAGCACTTGGATCATCATTCTTTTTGCTGGTGGCAATATCGTGAATTTTTGATCCATCATCCGTAAAAACTTGCTGAATTGTAGCTTTGCAGAAGAAACATTCTCCTCGATTCATCAAGTGGTGCAGTATACAAGCTCTGTTTTCAAAATATATTCAATTAGATGTTTAAGATTGGTAATGGAAAGCTATAATGATAATAAACTATTATCTACATTTAGTCAGTCTTTGACTTACTTGCATGCTCGATGATTACACGGCTTAAAAGTTGTGTTTTTCTGGTATGCATAGCATATTGTGCAGATGTCATCATCATCCATGGCGTCCATTTCAGTTTGTAATCGTTGTGACCATGTTTGCAGGTGAGAAACAACGTTCTCCAGGATCCTGATTTCATCTTCGGAAATATCATTTGGAACGTCTACGACAATTTAAACATTTGATTTTCTCGAAACAGTTCGCTTAATGAGGTGATTCATTCTAACAATTATTTAAAAGATTTTGTAACTTACGATTTTGTAAGCTAAAAATGTACCGTCCCTCAGGTACGTTCGGTTGATTTCTCCCAAAGAAAAAGTTTAGCGAATCGATCTGAAAGCTTGGCTCACTTAAAAGTGACTTTGTTGCAATCATATCTTTCTCTGAAACGATTAAAATCAGAAACCATATTATATATCACTCTTGCATCGAATAGATCTCTACTTTTTTAGTGATAGCAAATAGTAGGTAATGCACATTTCGTACCTTCCGTTTTGTCAACCTCTCTGTTTATCAATGCAACTAATATTCCTGCAACAGCGGAGAGCAAGGGGTAATGTGTAACATTTTCTAATCCAGGTATATCTAGTTCTATTACTTGAGCAAAACATCCAGTGTTTGAACCAATTCGATTTAGAATTTGGCTTAATAGCTGGAAATTTAAATAATATAGCAATGTTGCAACATATTCCAACAAATGATGAATGCTATTGTGAATGTTTGAAAACGCATTCTCACCATGCATAATCGTGCCAATAAAGGTTCCGATGACTCCCTTGTAGAATCCATCATTATAGGCGACGCAATGCTAGATATCATTTCCATAACTCGAAGCAAAGCTTGTGTTAACTCGAAACAAGTGCAACAAATTTTTAACTGTCGGGATTCGATAAAAACCCTCTCAGGTCGATGAGCAGCATTCTGAATCTAAATTAAGAGAGCCCACAATGCATGACAAATTGATTTTAAATCATCGTTTACTTCAGAGCAGAAATGTACAAACCTCTTGCAGAAGCCCGACAAATTCAGAAAACGCCCAGTTAAGTTGATTCAAGACAGAGTGAACATAACTGACTGCAAACTTTTGATTCTCCAAGAGTACCTGGGCCACGTGATTTTGCAAGATCCGAGACGGTGTTGGAGCTGCAAAATAACATTTAAATGTGATATATTCTGTAAACGAAAATTAATTTCTTATGTTCAACAGAGAAGAAATAGAATTCATACGTAAATTAGTTGAAATTCCAAATTCATCTTGAACTGGCTTGGCACGAAATGAACGCCTAGCCTCCAAAGCGTTCGGGTATTGGAAACCGTACCCAGTCCCTTGCCAAAATCGCACCTTTAAAAATAACCGAAAAGAATTACTTTCAATGGAAACTTTTTTTGTACATCAATTCTTAACATATCATAATAATAGCAATACATACCAACATCCAATTACTCTGAGCCCAAGCTCTGTTTTCATATGGCCTTAAAATTGACTTCACCATTGACACTTGGGATTCTTCTGGCATGTCCTCCAATGCTGTTAACATTGTTCTGTTGCAAATAAATGAGCTAAGCGCTTGAGTTAACGTATCTTTTGTCTCAGCTATGATTATTCTTGAATCTGCAAAATGGGTTGCAACAAATTCGGCCACCTCTGCGAGCACTGCATTGAGACCTATACGGAAATATTTTCAAAGGATAATTTCGTTTTGTTCTGGACTAATTTTGAAATTGAAAATAGGTAAAATACTAAAGTTCTTACCTGGCAAAGATTCGTAAGGTACCGTAGGATGCATCTGGGTTAATAAGCACCACGTCAAATTAATCAGAGTCGAGATGTAATGTTCAGGTACAAAAGTGAATAGCGGTCCTTCCGCACATGAAGATTTGAGCGTTTTTAGAACAGTTTTTAATAGCTGATAAACATTCTCTTGTCGCTCCTTCGTAAAGACTGCGCTTTTGACCCACGCAATATGCCTCGCTTGTTCCTCCAACTTGGTAGTAAAAATTTCAGCGGATTTCGCAGTTTCCAGACGTTCACTTTCCAGCATAGATTCACTGCTGAGGGCAATGTTAGCACGATTGAGGGCTTTCACATATTCTTCCATTGTATTTCTTAGCCCAACCACCTATTTTTAAAAAGAACAAAGCCCACACGTTAATATACTTTTATGATTTCGCTTTTTGATTTTTTTTGTGTGATGTAATTAATTACCTTTTCCATATGTCGTTGAACACCACTTGAATAGATAATAATCACATCATCAAGCAATTCCCTTAAGCTAGCGCGAACGTCCATACTTCCGGTTTCTTTTCCAAGAAGCGCAACTGCAGGATTATGAGGCGTAATAGAATTTCTGTGCTCCATTCCAGACATTCCAAACAATCCTCCCGGAAAGTATGAAAGACCATGCTCTCCTTGTGCAATCAAGTTTCTAAAGTCAGTCAGCATAGGAATGAGCATATTGTGACCACTGCAATAATCAATGTATAATTTATATCACATCTCACACCTACAAAATTTTAGAACAAAATTCGTGATTTCTGTAATTATGCAAAATACCTAGGTGTGCCAGCCAATAGTGCAGCACCAAGATGTGGCACTGGAAGTGGAGCTGGAAGCTCTTCCCCAGAACTTGTTGTACTAACGCTTACTCCATTATTTTCATCTCCCTCAGGTGCTGATGGCACGGCATTTTGTCTGGATGGTGGTGGTGGCATTGGGCTTCTAACGTTTCGATTGGGGATTTGAGAAGTTTGAGTTGTCACATTCCCAGTACCTGTCGTACCAGTAGTGGATAAAATTCCATCGTTTGCAGCTTCCATCGGCGAAAAATTGGACACATGTGGAACTGCTACAGTTATTGCAGCAGGCGCGGAGCGTGTTACGGTGGGATTTGTGGCTTCTTCGGAGGGTAAAAATATATCTCTTGCTAGCTGAACACCACTAGGCATTGGAGTAGCATCATGCATGGGATTGTTTCCACGATTAATATGTGCTGTTTCAGTCGGGGATGAGGTAGTAGGTACATAATCTGGTATACTCAACGCTTGCGAAACTTCTTTGTGATGTGCCTTATATAGATAACTTGCAAGTCCACCAACTCGTTCCATTTCGAAATAGGACACTGAAGTATCATAGAACATTGTGGATGGTATATCAGGGAGACGACTATCTGTGTTTTCTTCCACTTCTTCAGAGTAAAGCTCTGTTATCGTGCGAAGAAAGCAGAAAAACGTAGCCATTGCCTTATTTACGGGTTGAGTCAAAACTGATCCGGGCTACAAAAAGACAATAGAGAAAGTTGTTAGTGAAAATAAACAGAGTTATTAATACAATTCTTATAAATACTAGATAATGAGTTCAACGTACTCTGACAACGTCCCGAATAAACTGTCGAAATTTTCGTAGGAATAAAGCTCTTGATGATGGTCGCTTTTCAGTTCCATCCGAATTGGTCAGTAGATTTTTCAGCAGACTCGATTGCAATGTTTGAATATCTGAAGAAGCAAAATTTATAATGCTACATTACTTGTATTCCATCAAACAGTTATATTTATGAGTTAAGTTTGTAAAGAATATTACCAGATATTCGGTTTTGAATCATTTCGCAAGTATCTTCATAGGCTTTTGCGGAGCTCGAGTTTTCTGCAGACTTTCCTGGCCACCACGTTTCAGGAATTACTTCCTTCAGCACAGTTTCATCCATTGGACGGATGTGAAGAAAGTGCATTAACCTGACAAACACAAAACAATTAATGGTTAGTATGCAGAACCTCAAACAAACTTTGTCTTAATTTTGTCTTCATTTACTTGGTTTTATCAAAAAGAAGGTATCGAATCATATGGCGTCGTGTTGTTCTATGACGAGTTAACGCGAGAAGTAAATGTAGACTGTAGTGCTGATGAGGATAAGCTAAACTGAGAGAGTTTGACCGGAACTGATTCATTAAAATAACTGACATTTTCTCCAAGCATACTTTCATCTCTGGTTCCTGTAAAATAAATAAGAAACAAAATGCTAATAATGTTTTGTGTTCAAATATAGTAATGCTTAGCAAATTGATTGCAATTTTACTCACGTCTAAAAACGTCCACATAATATCCAGCAAAAGATCAGTCTTCTGGTAAGAAATGTTTTCACTAGAAATAGTATCGCTATGTGTAATCTTTTCTGGAAGCCCAAGGCACTTGGCAAAAAATGGGAAGAAGCTTTGTTCCACAACATATCCAGACTGAAGATGAGGTCCCAAGAACTCCATCAAACGATTGGTTATGACTAATAAACTTTGATATTCCAAACTTTTAACACCACCGTACTCTGGATAAAATTGGTCTCCAGGATAAAGTGAAAGCACGTTATGCAACCACCGAAGCAACAAATCTGCTTTGGCATTATTCAGTGTACTTTGGAGTTGCAAAGGAGAAAAACCCTCGACCAGGTACTGGAACGGCGTTGCCCCAAAATTTGTGACAATATTTTCTCCATACGCTAAACTGGCTGCAGGGAAATATGCAATCCCTTGTCCCTTTCGAACATTATTGAATGCAATGCCCATTGACTTTCCGTTCCTACAAACAAAAAAGTGGATAAGATGAGTTCTTACTGTACTTTGGAAAACTACATAAATACATGAGGCCAAATTTTGATTTTAATGTACTGCATATTTACCTAAAGAATTCTATTTTTCCATCATCAAGATCAATACAGCAGCCTATGATGTCGCCAGCCTACAAAAAAGGACACCCCAACTTTTACTGATATAGACTTTTTAAATATCTAAGACTGCAGTCTTTTGGAAACAAAATTAAAAAGCGTATTTACCTGCCATGTTTCACCATAAGGTGACGTTGTCTTGTTCCATTTTCTCAGACGATTTCCATCATATGCATACGAATCCGCTGTATCCCCTGTAATGGTTCAAGAATACACGTGACGAAAACCGTAGTATGGAGCAAATCCTATTTAATTAATATCATAAGTCATTCATACCGACGCCCTTCTCCTGACTAAACTTGGTTTCCAATGTCGCCCATCCCAGTTGCATTACACCTTTGGAGCCGAGTTGTACTTCATATTGCCACTTGCCTGGAACAGAAACAAGTACATTGTCAAGCCGTTACGATACGCTGACAATGAAAAATATTTACAGAAATTATTAAATTCCTTCTTACCTTTATACACACAAGTGCATGCTTTCACTGAACCAAAGTTACACTGTGAATTGACCCCTAATCTATCATTGCTTATAATGAAAGATCCGACATGGCTACCGACATCATATTTGACTATATTTGGTCCCAGCCTTCCCTCTTGATTGACAATACTGGGAAGCTTATTACTTTCGTCCACCACGGCCTCCAGTTGCCTCCGAATAAACTGGCCAAATTCATCGTGATCCCTATAAAATACATTCGTGCAAACAAATTAAATCATATGGCAAGGAATTAAAAGTAGTGTTGATTTATGGCTAATACTCCATTATAGCTTACATGTCTGAACTTTTGGGATCACTGGTATCTATGTGCATGTCTGCAGGAGGGCTCGTTCTTGGACTCTTACTAGGTTTGATGCCATCCTGATTGGACTGACTAACTTCCACAATGTCACTGAGATGAGGTGATTGGGCAAAGATAGTTTTGCTGCTTTCTTCAGTGTTATTGGAGGGGACCCCGGACGAAGACTTTTCTGTGGAATCCGACGAGGAAAATTCCGATCCAAATATTTGAAAAATCAAATTTCTTGACAGGACACTTGTAGCCATCGTTCACAGGTGCTGTGGCAGCTGTGGGTTAACTATTAGACAGAATACAATTATAGACTAAATTACTAAATATTATATACAATAAATGATAAACAGATAACCTGCGCCATAAAAATGGAAGTTTTGTTTACCTTTCTTTTTACACTCTGGTCTGGCAAACTGCTTTCTCTCTATCCGTATTTGTGCCACACGACAGCTAAATAATGTGACCACCAGTAAACTGCACTAAGCTTTGTGAGTCCTGCTTATCTTCAGTTTCTAAACAACACAATACTTATCATTGGATATCGGACCTTTGAAGATCTTCACTCATCTGCATGAAAAGAATGGTGAACTACAACCAAACAATGCACAAGACACAAAACTTGAGACCTATAACTTATCGTTAGTTGACAATTTGGTAACTGATTTAAACTGCGTTGTTTCCCTACTTTTCCTTTTAATTTTAGTAATCCAGCAGGAGTATCTCGCACTTTTTCTGAGTAAATGTTATTGTGTGTACATGCTTACTGGTTTGTTTACTTTTCGTGGAGTATCGTGTTATATTTTTCCTTATGACTTGTTGTGATGCATGTAATGTTGAACGTGTGTATGTGAAGTATGTGTGCTTTGCTGTTGTT
The DNA here is from genome assembly GCA_034700605.1 of Willowsia nigromaculata. Lineage (NCBI taxonomy): Eukaryota > Metazoa > Arthropoda > Collembola > Entomobryomorpha > Entomobryidae > Willowsia > Willowsia nigromaculata. The sequence continues at coordinate 9,384 of JAQIXX010005021.1, forward strand.
TTCCTTCTGCTTGCCTCCCACGGAATTCTTTCGAAACAAGTTTGGTTGATGGCTCGTTCTTCTGTTATGATGGTGATTTCTTCAGACTAGAAAAGCTGAGTGGGAAGAGAAACGCATAGTAGACTAATGCTTTGTTCAACAAAGTTTGATGTTGAAGCTTTCAAATTGGCAGCCATACCATGAGAATGAATCATCATGCATAATTAATCATAATATTCATTAGTCATTGGACTTATCGAAAAAAATTTGCGTTGCGATTCGTGATAATGATTATGTGATATGCCATGCTAAATTATGTTATCACTTATCAGTCAAGTTTTAATAAACATGAGACAATAATGACAATATACAGAGATAAAGAAGACAAATATGAAGGCCCAAAAAGTGCAGTTAAGCTTTTATGCAAGGAAATAGATGCATATTAAATTGATTGATTGCTTTATAAATAATCTGTGTCCGCAATTCTAACAAAATCACCATTCGAACTTGAAATGCAGTTGCTGTTTACTAGTTGGTAGTGAAATGTTTTTGATCGAAATGCACTATGGATGGACTAACAGAAAGGTGATTTTGGAAACTTTGAAAAGAGGCCATAATACACACGCAGCACGCAACACGCAACGCAGCTCATAAAGTGGATTACCACTTTCACTCGTCATTGTCAAAAGTCATGCTTGGTGCGCGTGCGTGCACTTGCAATTGTCATTAATCATTATCTTTGATTGTTCGTATAGGTATGTACTTTACTTGTGCTTTAATTCATACATGTCCAAAATTGCGAACTAATTAGAAAATTATATAGATGTAACCTCATACATATATGCAACTGGTTTTACGTCCAAAAAGATTTGTTCTAAGTACTTTCCGCAGGTTTACGCACACTCATACATAAATTGTTCTTTGTTGTTAAAAACGACTGGAACTGAGATTCAAACAATTATTATAACCTGTAATTACTTTCTGTCCGCAATTGCATTCTTTGGAATGACGCAACATCGCCATTGACGTTGCATTTGCATTTAGATTTCCGGCTAATTAAGTCATTTTAATTTTGGAGTTGCATCATTTCCAACCAAGTGGAAGCATCCGATCCAGTGTATCATTCCCTTTCCCGTACTGCATAAGGCAGGATCTAACATTATTTTGTTATCTGCCACACTGTTACAATGAATTTTCTAAGGAAAATGCTCTGGAACCTACTGTTTGTTAGCACATATCGCTATTTATTTCTTATGACTAATGCAGAACCCTTTGTCAGTGACTCAGATCTTTTCCTAGATGACATTGACGTAGGGCTTCCTTTTGAAGCACGTGTGGAAAGATCAGCCGAATTATCAAAAATGTGAGTTTAGTCACTGCAATAAGTAAAATAGTGCAACGCAATAATATGCGGTCGATATCACAAAATTAAATTTTTGGATTGGCAGCAACTTCAGAGCAAACTGTACGTGTGGTGTAAGGCCCCTGGAAAAAATTAAAATAGTCGGAGGACAGGTAGCTGAGGATCACGCATGGCCATGGGCAGTTCCAATTGTTTATGTAAGTTCATTTAAAAAAATCATTTTATCATGCCTTTCAACTTTGACTTCTACTAATTTTTTTGCGAAAAGGTTGCCGCTCAAAAACCGTGGCAGTTCTGTGGCTCTAGTCTCATAAACACTCAGTGAGTTACCAGGTTGAAGTATAATTTCCTTTCCTACGGCTCATGATGAACATGGCAAATCATGTAATCAAACAAGTGTTTTTCTTCTTCTTTTCATGAGCAGGTACATACTTACAGCGGCCCATTGTGTAGACGAAATGATAAAGAAAGGAGTTCACAATTATCAAGCTTTTCTTGGTATAAATGCGATTTCTGACCCAACTGCTATACGAGCGAATTTCAGTCAAGTGAAAATGCATCCAAAGTAAATTACATTTTTCACACTACCAGATAATATTGCATCAGCATGTCGTGTCAAACTCTCAAAAATTTACATTTAAAGAACATTCTGTTTACTGTTTACATAATATTCATCCCAGTTTTAACAGCACCACGCTAGAAAACGATATAGCGCTGATAAAGCTTACGATGCCAGTCGTTATCTCTGGAAGGGTACATCCAATATGCTTAAAACAAGCGGCTTCACCATACGTTGATCTTTATACGACGGTAGTCGGTTGGGGTAGCCTTGTGTCGAATGGGAAGGGTGTAGACAAACTACGCGAAGTTAAGGTATCCAAAAACCGTTGGGGGTTTCTAGACTAGTTTTGTGATGACATGACTTTATGGCTTTTTTTGACATTTATAAGTAATTCCTCATCCCTCATTGAAACGCTCGCATGAAACATTCTTTTTTCAATTGCATTGTTGATCTTCCAGGTTCAGGTTATAAACAATGTAGACTGTGCAACAAATTACTCTGCAGCAAACATAAAAATTACGGGTTCAATGATGTGTGCTTCCCTCCCATCCAAAGATTCATGTCAAGGTGAGATAAGGTAACGTGTAAGGCTACTAAAATTGTATACACTTTAAATCCATACTAATGCTCAGATTTTGCAATCAATCATAGGTGATTCTGGTGGACCTTTACTAATTTGGAATCCCATTTCCAAAATATTTTGTCAGGTAATGCATGAAAATGTTGAATGAAAACATAATTGGTACTACAACAATAATGTTTTTTGTGTAGATTGGCATCGTTTCTTTTGGTTTGAAATGTGCAAACCCATTTTATCCTGGTGTTTACACACGCGTAAAGACATTTATCAAATGGGTACAATACAATACCCAGGATGCGTCTTACTGCCAGAAATCATTCTGAACAACAATATTTTCCTACGGAAGCTTTTACTTTATGTACATTTTACAATTTAAATGTTGCACAATTTTATTTAATAAAAATGCCAAGGTTGATTGACGTAGTCGATGGACGTAATTCACGTTTATGCGTACTTGCAGAAGTGGCATTCATTTCAGTCTCCGTATCATTACTGTCACCGTGTACCCATATGCAAAAGTCAGAAAGAAGCCTCATCAAATCCACACCAACAATCAATTTTCCCATCACAGACACGATCAAGTTTTGTGCAGTCGCCAAATTTACATACATTTAAGCTTCTTGCCTCTTGGTCTTGGTATATAATGTTTTGTTCCATATGAAATTTAATGACATTAAGAACCTCTCTAAGCACAACTCTTTGGGCATAGGGAAAAACTTTGAGGTGATGGACCAGATCGGAATTTGATATTATATAACTTGGCATCGGGTGGAAAGAAAAGTTTAAATCCCCGACAGAATTTGGATTCGCTCTGAAGCCTGCAAGACTCCAAGTTAAATCTCATCGACACATGAAATACTGAGGATGTGCTGAGGATGCATATACATTAAGTCTATGAATGGTTGGCATATTAGAATAGTAAAGGTATATAGCCTTCATGCTTAATCATAAATCATAAGCAAAAAACCCAATTACATCCCAGTTATTTCAATTCATAAGTTGTTCGTGATTTATTCTAAGAAAATGCTATTAAAATATTAACATTGCATAGTAATATATTAAACAAAAACATAACTTGTATCACTAAACTAAAATCTTCGTTGAGTTAACTGTACAAAATTAAACTACTTAATCACGATGCGCCTCTAATTAAATACACAAAAACTTATAACATGCGTAAAAAACAATATAATCATTAACCATTCATCAAATCATAATAAGCAGCATTGAAAAATTGACAAGTTCATCAAATACAGAGATCATGTTGATAATAAAAATTTAAGAATATCTTATTTACAATTATCAAGAACACATTAGATTTGTCATAACGAAATAGGAACATTCGAGTACTATAAAACTAAAAAATAGTTACATACTTCTTCAAACGACTAAAACATGTAAAAAATATTTTGAATTTAGACCATGCAAGATGAAGAACTTCTCTTTCCTCCACTTAAAAATTGGCAGCAGAGAGACCAGCACTCACAGAACGCAACAAGTAAGACTGCAAATCCGGGATCCGGGCTGTTCGCCGGTGACGCTAACGACCAAGTTTACCCAGGACCTATTGGCGGTAGGACTAAATTGCGGTAGGACTAAATGGCGGTAGGACCAAATGTCGGTAGGACTTATGGGCGGTAGGACTAAATGGTCACATTACCAAAATTTCGGTGGACAGTATTTCCATTTTCAAAATTTTTAACAAATTGAACTTTCGAAGTATACGACGGGTTAAAATTAGCTGATGTAGTTGATATCATTTAAACTTCTGTGATTGGTGTTAGCTATTACCCGCCAATCACTCAGCAAAATATACAAGCACCTGTAATGATTGTCATTCAAACAGTATTCTGAAGTTAACGTCTAAAAGTTGGCTTACGAGTTGGCTTTAGAAAATATTTAAACCAGGGATCGATTCAATTTTTATACGTAACTAATGAGTGCGTATAATCAACGTTAATGGACATCCACGACATTGTTAAGTAAATACTAGTATCGTATATACATAATATGGATCGGGATATTCAAACATGCATTTTGTAAACTATCATTTAAAGTCCCTGGAACTGTAGTGAGCTGGGCGTCTTAATTACCCCGATGGGTCGCGCCACATCAGTGACTTCATTAGCACTTTCAACAATTAGTAGGTTTTGTGGTCATAAGTTAAGTGTACGAGACACGATTACAGGAGTTATGGTTATAAAGAATCCACGTTAGTGCTTTCAAATAATTGAATATGTTAGTATCTTGACGATTAATGCAATTATACATCACAGGTGCACAGCAGGTCATTTAAATGTACATTGCATCACTAAAGGAGGCTTTATAGTAAGAATATGATAAATGGAAATTTTGGTACCCGGACTTAATGGACATGGGAATCTAGTCCTCCCGCCAATTAGTCCTACCGCTCATAAGTCCTACCGACATTTGGTCCTACCGCCATTTAGTCCTACCGCCAATAGGTCCTGTGTAAACTTGGTCGTTACCTTTAGCGTCACCGGCGAACAGTCCGGATCCCGCTAATTTATGTAACATTTAAAACAATTTCTCCCAATCAGAATTGCGCTAATCCTGATACCAAACAAATCCTACGTTTTTATGTATAGTCCCAGACACAATTGATTACACTACAGAATACGAATTGAATGCAAGTTCAGTCATAATTTCTCAACTTGACCAATTACTTCTGTGAATATATAGTTGAAATTTTGTTCCAGATTTTTCTCTCAGACTGAATATTCTATTTAAAAGATGCGCGTTTTAACCGAATGACAAGTGATTTGAATATTCTGATACTAAAATTAAAGTTTTCACTACTTACCTGGTAATTAATTAGCTTAAACTTCTTGAGATGCTTTAGCATTTTCAGTTCTCTTAGAACGACACTTCCATTCTTCATTACGCATTGTGCTCGAGCTTCCATTGAAAATGATTGTAGATCTGCATTCAATCAAA
>JAQIXX010005022.1:0-14821 GCA_034700605.1 Willowsia nigromaculata
TAAGGCGTGACATGGGGGGGTGGGGGGTCTGAAAAATCGGTTTTTTAGCGTTACGTACTAAATGGATGATCCCTAAGGTGGGTGTTGACTGTTGTGGTCTTAATCAGCTCCACCAGGTGTTTTCGTATATGGTCACGTTGCCACTGCTCCATTTTTTGCTAGAAGTTTTCGATTTATTTCAAAATCTAAAAAATCCTACTGTTTGATTATGTGCTGTAAGAGGAGAATATCTGCAATCAAATACTCTTAATATCAAAATGACGTCCAGTCTGTCCTTGATGATTTCTCACTCACATTTTCATGGTTTTGTGCTGAGCGTGCAATACACCTTCACTTTTATGTAGCTGATAACTGGAATGATAACACACAATTTATAGAGGTTTCGTGCCAAACGTTACGTACATTTCGCAAATACCTATACACCACTCCCCAAGATTTTGTCTCCATAATGCACACTTCTCAAATTCACCTTCCATAAACCATGCACAAAAATGCGGAGGTTATGAGGAAGCATACTCTACGCAGGTAGGATTACTACTGAAATATATGTATTCAATAATACTTATTTCGTGTGCAATTGTAAATTTGCTTGTAAGTTGTAACGGTTGAGGAATATTTGAACCTGTGTAAGGTGGAAGGAAGGGGTCCTACAAACCAGCCGACTCGCCGACTAAAAAACCTACAAAATAGCCGACTCGCCAACTGATGTCATCTATAAAACAGCCGACTCGCCGACTGAAAATCCAACAAAACAGCAGACTCGCCGACTGAAACATCTACAAAACAGCCGACTCGCCGACTAACAAAATCTACAAAATAGCCGACTTGCCGACCAGTACCTAATACCCATTATTCCACCATTTCTACGCTTAGAACACTTCTTCAAGTGCGCCTATGTATCTAAAAATTGAATAATGACTGGTGGTGTTTCAGGTGCATGTATGTAAATATATTATGAAAGATGTAAATGTATGTGATGTAAATTAATGCAAACGAAATTATCGATGATAGAATAATAACACTAGAAAAATTAAATTTTTACTTTTTTTAATTGGAGCTGAGTCGATTTTTGTGACTTACAAATCATCTGATTTCTGAGTTTTTTGTGAGTTTAAGAGGTAATTGCGTTGTATCATACTGTGTGAATGCTGCCATGAAGTCCCGGCCCCATTTATCCGACTTGTAACGTAAAAAATCTCACCCTTTAAGTTGTATGACAACGCTGTCTTGTTCAATGTAACGAATACTAATTTCTTGATGGATACATGGTTGTGGAGAAGAATGGAAAAAGGTTAACCTTTCCAGTACAGCACCAGCATGAGAGAGTGTAGCCTAATTTCTCTCTCTAGGAATTCATTTTGAATATATTTGTAATACTTACCGTATGTCGTACACAAAAACATTGGGCCGTATCTTGCGCAAAATATATAAAAAGCACATTGCATTATCGTCTCTGCTCTTCTTACTTCGTCTTCATCAATCTTCCGCATGTGAGTTCTTCTCTGAAAAAGCAGTTGAGAAGAGATGGACTAAAAGATACATATAACACAACATGCATGGAATCACGACAAACTAATGCAAGAAACTCTACTTCTAAGAAAAACAGAGCAATAAACAAGTAATGTCGTAACTTGCACAATGTTATGCAATGACAATATAAGAAAAATTACACATTCATTAATTTGAGTGTAAGAAAAATTAAGGGAATACATCTTACATGAAAATCGGCGTTCTTAATACTATCCAGCATAATCTATTATATTACGAGGATTTCACTGCTTTGGATACATATAATGACAATTTTGGAATACTGTACCAGAATGTACACAACAGAATGAAGAGTGAGCTTATAGCTTAACACATCTTACGTTCGTGTCATACATCCTGATATCAAAATACTAAGTTAGTATACAAAAATTGACAATGGACGATTTTGCTTCTAAAAATTTAAGATCTGAGATTGTATCTACTATGTGTATTTATGTATATATTTATCCAAACAATCCACATTATCTGATATTTCTTGCATTCACATAATATTGTTCAGTTTTCAGTTAGTTTCAGCTATATATACAATCTTGAATAGCAAGCTAATAAAATTGACAAACAAGTTATAAGTATGGAAGGTTTAAAACTAATTATGCACAAGGTATGAAGATTTCCATCTCATCACCTGGATGCCATTGTAACCTACGCTGGGTATTGTAATGCAGTTTGAACTTCATTTGCTTGGTTTCACATGAACAAAGAACTTGAGATTTGTGAGTGAAATGTGTATTTATATATTTGTCTACTGCTCACTGGTGCGTTAAAATGTCGTTGTGCAAATACGAAATAAAGTACATTGAGAAACCAATAGAAGGTGAGCACCGCGACGTTTCTATTTAAGGTTGAAATATTCTTAATGTAGACTACATATTTATCGAAGTATGCAATACTGCTATCACTGCATTAACTGCATTGAGTAATTTGGATATAGATTTGAAAAAGCATCGTGTGTCAAAGACCTAGAAAAGAGATGATAAATACGCGCAAAACATAGAGATGTTACGCGTAGGGTACTTCCGTTGTTGGTAAGTTAATGTTTTAATATTAATTTTTTTTAAACACGACCAGAATGAGTGTCTAGAGAATGCATGAATGATTGGGAATGTATGAATTAATGGAGAAGGTATGAATGAATGGAGAAAGTATGAATGAATGGAGCGAGTATGAATGAATCGAGAATGTATGATTGAATGGAGAACATATGAATGTCTAGAGAATTCATGAATGAATGGAGAATGTATGAATATCTAGAGAATTCCTGAATGAATGGCGAATGGGTGAATGTTTGGAGAATGCATGCATATCAGGAGCATGCATGAATGACAGATTCAAAATCAAACAAAATTAGCAATACCGACTTAAATGTTGAAGATCAGTAAGTGAATAAATATACACTAGAAATTCAATTATTTTAAAACATTTATGTTTTGCAGTGGATTTTGATCGACCAAAGACTGAACTGTATGTAGTATTCTTAATAAACATAATATTACAGTTTCAGGTTTGTTGTTGGTCTTTTTTACAGTATATATTGAAACAAACCAGCAAAACCAATATTCTTTCTGTAAAAATGATGTAAAATGATACTTATACTTGAAATGAATTGTATTTTATTTTTTTCTCAAACACTACTTTTATTTTGAGGTAAACCGATTTCTCATCTTATGTCAATTTTTGCTATGAAAGTGGTGGCAAATATTCTAAAGGCAAAACATATGCTCTGATTTAATGGTTTGTTGCTGCTTGATTTCTGTTTTGTTATGAATGTTTAGGAAAACGGAGCTGTTAAACTGACGCGTTAAACAAAGCAAAAGAAAAGAAAGGTCACTGTCTGACAAAACTAGAGGAAATTGAGCTTGTACAAAAGAAATGGCAAAAATGGTCGACTAAAGGATCTGAGCATAATTTCAAGTAAGTGTATTAACGAGGAATATCTAAGAGGTGGTAACGCGCGGTTTGAAAAGAAATTAGATTTTTTATGAAATCGGCCATGGCAAATTCATTGGCAACAGTTAAAATTCCGAATGCACAGGTTGAACACAACCAGAGCATTTTGAATAGATGGAATTATGCATACTTTAAGCAATTTGTCAGGTGGTATCAATATTATTACACATACGTTTCCTTGTGTTATTGCTTCGTCCCAACTAAGAAAGTATATTACGCCCTAAATATGATATGTAGAAAGTAATTGAGACGCTTATTATGTATTTTATAAACGTAGCGTAACGTTCTGCCTTAGTTGTGAATTGTAAATCGGTTTGTGCTATGTTACATTAAGTTCAAATATTCTAATTTGTTTTCTGACCACGCGTTATCACCTCTTGCATTTCCCTTGTAAGTATATACATTGATAGTATAAGATTGGAGCCTGATTGACCAAGATATAGATCATTGAAAATCCGTTTTCAAAACACGATATGGGCAATGCGATGGCGGTGTCCAGTTTGTCATAGTTTTCCAATGACCGGTTTACACAGCCCAAAGTGTGCCAGCAACGAATTTTCGTGTGCTTAAGATGTGTAGATTCCTCTAAGGGATCTTGCCCTGGTGGATGTGGTGTTAACATTAAAGGAAGCGAAATTAGACTTGCACCATTTCCTGATGAATTGATTACTCTGGCGGAGTTGCGTTCGATCAAATATGGTGATTGGCGACATATAGAGTTGCTAGAGGCTTAACGTCTTCTTCGTCATGAAAGAGCTGTTAGAAGAAAATGGGCATGCTCTGAGGCATCAATGATGAGCAAAATCAACAGGAATGCAACAAATTCCCTCATGGATGGTGAAATGGCAGAGACTGATGATGATGATGAAACTCCTTCGTGAAAGGAAAGATGCACTAATAGAGAAAGCTGGGAACTGAGACGACGTGATGGTTTACATGACATTGCAGATTAATTGAACGATAATCATTCAAAAGAATACACGCCTGCACAAATAGAACATTTCTACAATAGAACACTATTGTAGAAAGTTGTGATGGTCAGCACATTATGCGAAAAACTAGTAACACTCCAGTTAATACTAAATTAATGTCGTCGGCAGATTCTGTGGAAGTGATCCCGGGGCGGACTGCAGGAGTTAGTCAGGGCTCCACCGATAGTCGAAAAAATGAGAACTTTCGAATGTCAAACAACGTTAATATAGAAGGGCAACAGTCAAAGGAAAGTTTAGCAGAGTTTGATATTTCAGATAAGCTAGAAGCCTTTCATAATGTGTGAGTGGTAATATACCATTGATTACTGACTGTAAATTAAATATTGAATTGTTTATGTGCAAGGTTTCCAAATACTATAATATTTTTGCTATAACCAGGGACTCTGGTGACATGAAGGAACGTGCGAGTCTCTCAAAAAATCCTCTTACGGAAAGTCCTCATTAGTGTTTTGATTGTGCCAAAATATTTACTCGACGAACATTGTTGTCTCAACACTGCAGACGAGCACAACATCAACTTCCCGGATTTTACAAATGCAAACTTTGTGACAAGTAAGAAAATTTACTCTTTTATCCAACAGGCTTAATTTTTATAATTGAATCTATGCTAATCCATTATTCTTTCCATCATTAGGTCTTTCAGCAAACGCTGGGAGCTAACGCAGCATACAGTGACCTGTAATGCAGGTGGTCAAAGTAAAACAGGATTTCAATTCAAAAAGAAAAAACGCGACTGTCAGCATTGTAAATTGTAAGCTGTGGATTGATTTGGCAAACGAATAGTTTTTATGAGTATCATTCTAGTGTAAATGAAATAAACTGGTAATATATTTAATATTGCAGGGTTAACGTTTCACTTCGCAAGTCGATTAAGCATATGCAAGAATGCCATCCTATTTTTCCTCTTTTCGAGTGTGGTTGGTGTGGGGGTACCTTTTTTTTCGTCCCGGATTAGTGGATCACGTCAAAAACGTGCATGCTGTGCTGAGTGATCTAAGATGTAATACATGTCAATTGTACGTGTAATTGTTTTATAGAATTGACTTCATGTTACCTATAAAAACTTAAGTTATTATTCAATGCACGGCTCAATCAAAATATTACATCCACATATAAAATGTAATTGTTTTCTTGATTCATTTTACAGGAGATTATCGTCCCTTAGGAGTCTTCGACGTCATGAGTCAGAGCAGCACCGGGCAAGGGCGGAATTTATGTGTCACGTTGCAATTGCAAATAGAAAGATTTGTTCAAAGACATGCCCACAAACGTGGACTTGACCGACATTTAAAGACACGTTGCACATTGGATTGACCATATTGGATTTTGAAAGTTAATTGAAATTTTTTGTGTTGTTCATAATGTTACTAACGGTAATGCGAGTTACTACAAAATATAATTTTTTATTAAAACTGAGAAACGTTGGATAATTTTTCATTTGTGGATGGCGTTTACTATTAACTTGTATTGAAACAAATTTTTATACTGTCCTTTTTATCATATTTTGTATGTTACTGGAATTTTGATTCATTTGTTTTTTTCTGGACATTCGTGAAGAACACCGTGCCTCATTGTGTAGTAATACATTGTAGCGCATTGTGAAGCACCCTAGCTTCATTCTGTAGTAAAATGAATTGTAAAGAACCCCCGCTTCATTCGTTACTAATAGCAAATAGTGAAGCACTTCAGCTTCATTCTGCGGTAAAAATGCGTTGTAAAGAACCCCTGCTTCATTCTGTAGTAATAACGCATTGTGAAGCACCCTTGTTTCATTCTGTGGTGGTATTACGTTTGTTAAGAACCCCTGCATCATTTTGCTTTTTATAAGGTTTTGTTAAGATTCTTTCTCTTCCACAAATGAAAATAAGATATTTACTGAAATGGTTTTCTTCGCATAATATGATATGGTGAAAATGTATATATGTAGTTTTGAAGTATGATGTGATGATGATAAAGTGATCGGAAGAATATCACTCTTTGCCCATTAAGTCTTTCGGCTATTTTGTAGGGTTTTCACTCGGCGAGTCGGCTATTTTGTAGGTTTTTTAGTCGGCGAGTCGGCTGTTTTGTAGGACCCGGAAGGAAGGTTATGAAATTAGTTTTGATAAACAGCGATGCAGATGTGTCCGATTTATTACTCTTATCGCAATTGTAAAAAATGATAAGCATATAAACGGAGAGTTTACATTTACACGCCTTATCATTCCTAACAGTATTATTACGTGAAATGGATGTTATAAAAATGCATTGCGAAGTGAAACATGTTAGGATAGCCAATAGGATACCAAGCTTAAATTCTAACCGAATATTTTATTAGTACTAAATTTTACTTTCATATGCAACCTTACTATAATTCGAAATCCTGAAGTAGTGTAAAACAGAAGTTTTTTGTTGCTAAGGGATATTTCTAATTATAAGATAATCAATTCTCATGCACTCACTAGAAAGGAAGTGGTAATCATTGCTTGAGCCTTTAACATTGTTCATTTCCATATAAGTAGATTTCTTCTTAGTTATTGTTTTAGAGCTTATGAGTAAATGAATTACGGCAATGTATTTACTTTTTGTAGTATATTATATGATATAAATATTTCAGACTGGATTTTGAAATCCCGCAGATATGTACATAGTTCATACAAATCATAATTATAAAGATGGTATTTGCTTTAAAGTCCATTTCAATAAAACTGGCAATTGTGTAGTCCAAAGCAGCTAGAAATATTTTATGGACAGAAAATCAAAAATTCCATTGGGAAGCAACATTCTTACATCTTCAAACTGGTGAGATTACCGACCGTAAGTTAAGTAGATGAAAACATACGAAGTTTTTATCAGGCATTGAATTGTATTTTTGCTACTTGCGGACTACAACTATGTTGGTTCTGATTTTATGCCTCAAACTAATGAATGAGGAACTTCATTCAACTCACCATGTAGCAAAAAAATCCAAGTATGCATGAGTAATGCAATAAGCATGTGATAAAAAACTTATCTTTTTTGCTCAATTGTTTGTTGCCAGATATCTCTTATCGGAAGGTGTAGGTGTTGTAGGTGAAGTAGTATAATGTGAATGTTATCTCTGAAATGCAGTTAGAAAGACCGTTTCAGCTTACATATGTGCATGCTCGTTTTTATTGATTTCTCTTATGTCGATTTAAAATTTATATGAATTCTTTTCTAATTATCATGCAAATTTATATTGTGTCATGAATGATAGGGAAATGTAAGTGGGAATTGTGAAAGAATATAATTTGCTGTAATGCACCATAATAATAAATTTTAAAAGAATATTCTAATTGGCGTCGTACCCAGCAAAGACGAGGCATTTTGTATATACACAAAGTATGCAGTTTAGTGTGTTCTGCAATTATAAAATGTATATGCAAGACCATCGTATTGTGCAGCATTGTCGGCGTAGTCCACTCAACTCATTTAAATCTCTTATCTTTTTGGGTTTATTTTAAAAACAATAGACGGGATTAGTTGTCGGGATAGTGAACAAGCGGCGTAGTCCAGTTTACCGCATAATTAGAAACGAGGAATTTTACAATTTTCGGTTTGTCTATCAGTTTTACAATCAATCAGTTTATGATTTTTTTTCATGGTATCCAATTCAGCGTTGGCTTGTTCTTAAGCTTTGATAACCGATCTTACAGACACTTTATTTGGAAATACTAACCCTTATTTAAGGATCTCTTAAAATTTACAGGTATATTCAAATACTAGTAAACAATCGGACTAGAAATGTTGTTTTAATTTGTATACTTGACTATAAGTCGTATATATATTTAATTTCAAACTGATGGACAAGAGAAAACATTTCAGAGTTTTTTTTACAGTTTAGACAGTTAGGTATACATCAATGAATAAATAAGTATCACTGGTAAATTATGAAATGAATTATTAAAATCTAAAACTACAAAAATATAGTTTTGCGAACATTTGATAAATGGTATAAGGATAGTATTTGTCGAGTGTAACTTACACGACCATTTTACAACTGCATTGGTCTAACGAGGATAAAGCTGTTAGTTCCAATAATATTTAAGGCTGATCTTTAGTAAAATGATGAATTGATGATCTTACTGACACTTTATTGGTATATACTGCTTTTTATGTAACGATCTCTTAAAATTTACAGATACATTTAAATACTACTAAACAAACTAATTAAAACAGTTGTTTTAGTTTGTATACTCGAATCTTAAATTTAAAGATATATTAAAATTTAAAAAAAATTTACACTGATAATCAAGAGAATTCTACATAAACATTTTCCGTTCAGAGTTTTTTTACATGCTTGATATAGTTAGGTATATATTAGCATATAAACGCCATCATTAAGTTATGACATAAATTATTAAAATCCACAACTATAAAAATACAGTTTTACGAACATTTGAGAGTGGTTGGAGGGTAATATTTGTCGAGTGTAACTAATACATACATTACAATTGCTTTTATCTAACAAGGATAAAGCTGTTAGGTCCATAAATGATCAAGGCTGGTTCTAAAGTAAAAGGATAAATTCATTAATAATTTTTATATCATTCTTTTTACAATTAAAACTGTTATGTTCAGTTATGATAATCCAGTCTTATTTTTTATCATAATAATAATGAAAACCTTCAGATACCTCTAATATAGCCTTGACTAGAACACCATATTCTACAGTTTGTTTGGGAACGTCTGAATTCTCATTTCTTGGTTTTGCCTTTTGCTCTGATAATCTTCTAATGATCTCAGAACAAATTGATTTTCACTAGCTAAAAATTAAACACAAAATAATTATGACTGAAAATCAAGAGCATAAACATTAATTCTTCACAAAAAAATGCTATTACTTCTTTGTTTGACTCTTCATCAAACATTTCATACATTTGACATTGTACTTTACATGGCAATCCCAAAATTTCTTCGACATATCGTATGTGGCTCTCTAGACGACTGGTCGGTTGGGAACAAAATTCGTTGCGAGGTGCCAACTGAATGTGGGGATTCAAGGTGTCCCCTTTTTGATTCACAAGGGTTCTAAGTAGTTGGATCAGATGATGCTTGACAATGCGTTGAAAGATTTATCAGATTTATCATGTCGCCCCTATTCAATTTCGAAAAGTGGAGAGCTCGAATGGTGAAAGGAATTGATTGATGAAGGCCCAAGGATTCACTGGAAAAACCACAAAGCTTCAAAATAAAATACGAGTTATTTGCAAATATCAAAGATTATATATAGCGGAACTTTATTTATTTTTATTGACTTTGGCTTGGCTTTGACTTGGCTACAACCTGCTTATGAGCCTCTTCATCTTGGGTGATTTGAATTATGGTTGAAAATAGTAGGGTCCCCGGCATCACTAGTATTTGGAGATTTGTGTTCGCTTTATCGTTCCCACCGCTTATTCAGATCATCTTGCTGGTAGTAAGGAACTGGTTTGATTATAAATAGAAGTCTGTAAACGAAAAGAATTGGAAATTTAGAGACAATTTAAAATTTATGTAATATGACCAATTGTATTACGGTTTTTAATATCGGTCCCGACTGGTGGATTAACTACCAAATTTATAAATAATGTATGATATTTCTGAGCATTGTGACACTGGATTAATTTTTTTAAATAAATAACTACGACAGGGTATAAAATGCGAAAAACTTTGAATCGATTTTTCAAACCTTCTCTGATCAATGGATTAACCAAATGTATCTGGATATCAGCGATGAGTGATTAAAGGTTACAAGCAATCGCATAACAACAGAAACCTTGGTGTTTTCCGAGTCCATATGTTCTTCGAGCTCACCTGGGCAATTTATCTTGCTTTGTTAACGAATCACCTGTAATATAATATTGTTTTCAGCACAGAAATTGCATCAAAATAAAGTAATCCGTTATGCATATGGACCAGAATAACAAGCAATTATAAATGTGACGTGATCTATTCCGAATGTAGAGTTAGATAAGGATTCATATATGAATGACCAATGTAATCTCTGGAGGCTCAGTAGTTCACATGAAACGTTACTTTTCAGTTGGATGGACATGTTTTTTTGTAACGCTGCAGTGGTATCAAGTCTCATTGTATCTCATCTCTGAAAAATGGAGGACCCCAACCTGTATATCATCTCTCATTACTGGTATCATTACTCGCATACGGATCAATATAGGTTCTCTGTGCTACATCATTAATAACGGTATGGTTTCATCTACCTGCGAAGACAATCATACGACGTGAACTCCAATAACAGGCAGTGTCTGTAAATCGTAACATGTTTTTGGGAAGTGTAATTATGTTTTACATGAAGCTACTTACTATTTTCTTTTACGGTAAATGACAGCCTATAAAGGTAAATGGATTTTGATCAGATTTATAATACCGAACTAATGGCTCAAAAGGTATGCACAAAGAGGCTATTATCTTGCGTTTTATTTGCGAAAACCCCACAAAAAATATAGATACATTAACACATATTATAATAAATGTATTTGTATAAGATTGTATTTGTAAATGCATACACAACTCAGAGTCTGTTATTTAAAATTTTCAGATACAGATAAGTTTCTTATCTGTATCTACTATCTGAAATATTTGAAATATATATATGGAAAATTTTGACACACTTATTTAAAAAAAACTTCATATTCACATACATAATAGTAACTACGTGCACCATCGCCGATACTCTAAGAAACTTGACCGCTACAGAGAAACCACAAAGTGTATACAATTATGACATTAAAAACAGTTAGAGCATAAAGTATCTCTGTTCGGGTTTATTTAATCTGTAAGAGTATTTGCAGTACAAACATATATACTTGGTGAGTTTTACATTTGATGCAATGCTGTAATTAGTAAAAAAAATATAAATGAAAATTCAGAAAATCTCTTTCCCAGGAATGAAAACCCAATTAACATACAGGTTGAAACCAGGTCGTGATGATTATCAAATATTTGAGATCACAATTCCACAGTATAAAGTTGCATTGCATTCTAAGGTTTACTGGCATGAGCTGTTTTCTCATTGTATTTGAGTCATTACCAATGCGTGTGAGCAAGTCCTCATTATCCCTGTGACTTCTGAACCAATCAGATTTCAGGATTCACTTGATGTATATGACTAAATGAATCTGAAGTTGATGGAAGTTTCCGGCTGTATTTGCCCAATAAATGACGCTCGGAAGCCTCCATCAAATTCATACCCATTTATTCAAATGACGGCAGACCGCGATATCATCTTTAAAATCGAATTAAAGAAAAAATTCGGGTCTATTGAATACAGTCAGCGTGGATTTTTCGTCCTTTGTCTAAATCCCTGATGCTGTCCTCACTGCCCCGATGGGCCAATAACCAGGTCCCAAAAATCCACTAGGAGTGCGTTAAGGTTAATAAAAGTTGCTCTTGTAAATTCGCAAGCACATTTTTTAGTTTGAACTACAAACCTGTCTACTTCTCAAGCCAACTATCTCCCACTGATATCTACCTCATCTGGCCTAACTGAGGTGTGCACAAATGATCAGAGTTTAAATTCTCTGTACAAGTCTGGTGATAAGACAATTACCTACCATGTAGAGTGTTTGTGACTTGACTTGATATTACTATCTCCGTTTACATATTCAATTTTATAGGGAATATATAGGCACCATTTTTTTAGAAAAGGATGTATACTTATCTCCACTTTTATAAATTCTCATGGCTTGAGCTTTTCTAAACAGCATGTCTTACTATATAAGTGAAAGAGGGATTTAAATATATTGCGCTTATCACACGCATGATAACGAGAATAAAAAATCTGCTGCGCATTCGGGTCACACGCAAATGCAATCAGATATATGTATGCTGTGATATTTGCTAAACGTTAAGTATGAAACGATTAAATTCATGATTCAACAACGTAATCACTGGATATTTGGAAGTTCAGGCAAAATGTAATTTTTTTGAATGGTGTGCAAGTGTTTTTGACAACCCGCAACTGAAAGTAAGTGTCTTTGTATCTGATTTCTAAAAACTGGAACATCCCATGCTGAATTCAGTATCTGAGTACTTGCACACTGAGCAGGATAATTTTTCCATTGTAATTTAAACAAAATATAAGTTACGATTTTATCCACCTTCGATGACCTTTAATGTAAATACATGTATGAGATTATTGAACCATCAATCACATGAAGTGCATTGCAATAAAAGACATTTTCTTTAAATCTTTGCACAATATTTGGGAAGAGTATTTTATACATTTAGTAACCCAACTATGAATTTTCTTGCATGATGGATGACCCCACAAATGCTTTGATGAGTTTTATCAGTTCAATGATTTTTGGTCTGCTTTGCTACGCTTTTATGAAAATGAGAGTTCAGATTACAACCTAGCCCTTCACCAGTTGATTAGGCATAATAGGTAGGTAAGTATTTTCATACATTCTTACGATTAATAAAAATATTTTATATCAACCAATGAATAGGATTTCAATCAAAACCCAAGCAGTTTTTCATGATTTTAGATTTTACCTTAGTTATTTTTATCAGCGATCAAATTATTCGGTTATTGACGATTGGCACGAATTAAAAATATCCAGCAAGTCTTAGAAATCACCATAAGGGCTTTCCGTCCTATTTTAAATCAAGTTCCGGTTAATTTTAAGTGGCTATTAGTTAATGTTGCTAACCTACATCGAATTATCTTTCTACTAACCTGATTTTTATGAGAAACGCAATTCATTCTCTAGTACAACTGCTAAACAACCTAATGAACTTATTTCCTCTATACACGCTACAAGCTACACATAAAAAACAGTTATTGTAATTAATTATTTGATGCTGTTGTACCTCGCATTTTCGGCAAATAAATCAGGCAATTTGTGCATCAATTTGTGAAAAAACCGATGTGTGTAAGGACACTGAACTCTAGTTTCAAGCCAAGTATATCCATACAGATACCATGTACTTGGACTCACAAACTGTGTATCAAACTACAGAACTGATAAGAATATGATAAGGAATAATATTTGCACCCACGAACAAAACCGCTACCTTGTGTAAAAAAATGCATCGAACAATTTATGGTTGTGGTGCCATAAAATAATTATACAATGATTTATTTATGACTAGTAATCACAGACTGATTCTTTTAGTATATCTCCAAATAAATGCAGTACTTAAAATAGCGCGCGCCAGTGTATTCTCCACGTCCTAAGGTGCCCGAATCATATTTGTGGGGAAGAAATGTTACCTAAATTCTAAACATTTTTATTCATTTAAATAAAATGATTTGTTTGCTGAATAATTATCAATTGAAGTTCAGTCGACGCAATCGATTCGCATGATTAAGTTTGAAAATTGGAGGTTAATTTTAAAATAGAAGTTGACCCTTCTCTGGAGTTGCTCTCACGAGCACCTGAAGTTGGTCCGGTTTTGTTGGATTCCATCTATCGTGGATTCCGGTTGTTTAATGTTTCCTCCACCCTGAAACGACAAAAAAAATAATTAAAATGATAAGCTTGACGAGTAAATCGGTGGTATAAGTGAGATTGATAAGGTGAAGGTACCTTTTTGGCATGATCTTGCCCATACTCGAGATATCCATCTCATGGAGAATTTCGATATGCTCGTTTACGACCGCTTAATTAGCACCTAACTGATATCCTTCACGTTCTTCTTGGCGAGCGCCATGATCGCCTCCTCAGTACTCAAAGAACAAGATAACCGCTTGCTTTCTTTCCTTTTCCTTCTCCATGGGGGACCCCTTCGATGTCGATGATTCCTCCAAGTGGTCGAGATGATTTCCTTCCCTTTCGAATTTGAACCTCAACAATCAAACGCCAAATTTGTGGAGGATCTTCTCTAAATGGCTTCCAGATTCAATTTCATCTCTCTATATCCTCCCTCTTGATCTTCATTATTGATTAGTGGCTCCAATTTTGTTCCACCAAAGGTTCAACTACTCTAGTCTTAATTCCTAAAGGCGCCCTATTCTCCACCCCGATGATAGCTTCAGCTTCCACCTCCAAGCATTTCAGTCGATGGAAGACCTCACAAAATGAATTTGGGATAACCCCACAGTCCTCGCAATACCAGAGATAAGCGAGAGATTATGCTGCTCCTCAAACTCTCCAAAATCCTCCCCCACTACTTTTAAAAAATTTCTCACCAACTTCTCCCCTACATTCCCACCACTCTCACAAACATTTGAAAAACAATATCCCCCATAAATACTTTTCATGAATTTAACCTTAACCGCCTTCCTAATTAATCAACAATTAAACTTTCTGTTTTGATTTAACGATTTTTGAGGACATATTTTTGATAATTACGGTTTTATTCTCGACGTTTCGACTTCTAACAGT